>CM037594.1:92617422-92817422 GCA_021018995.1 Chloranthus sessilifolius | reverse complement strand
GAACCTCTCGAGCATCATCCCTTAAAGAAAATAGAGCCCTCGACAGGCTCTGAGGCACAAAAAGCATATGCTCGAGATCTTCTCAAGCAGAATCACCTGAAGCCCAACCCCTCGAGGCCCTGACTTTAACCAAATGGGTATGTCGAGCAGTTCACACTGAATTGCTCGAGAAGCTAATTTCATTGCATTCAACATCTCGAGAGGCTATTTTCTCATGAAATCATCTGCTCGAGAGCTTCTCGAGCTCACTAAACAGCTTCTCGAAGCACGGGTTTGCCTAATTTAAACCCTTTGACAGTTCACTCTCTCATTCTCACTCTCTGCCTTAAGCGCTCAAGCACAAACCCAATCCAAACTTTTCATCTTTCTTCTTCACTATTGTTTCTTCTTCACCACCCATCCTCTACTTTGGTCCCATTGCCGAGCTACCAAAACCGAGCATTTTGCACCTGGCAACATTCGATTTCATCCACTGTGCATCTTTCTGAGCAAAAACCTAGCTTTCAAACTCTTCTCAGTTGTGCTTCTCAATTGTGCAAAACCATAGCTTTCGGGGTAAGATTCAAACTCTTCTCAGTTGTGCTTCTCTCAAGAAAATTGTTAGAGGATATTGGTTAGCTGTTAGAGGATTTTTACCGGGTTGTTTCTATTTGGAGTTTGGGAACCTAGGGTTTGTATTTTGATTGATAAACACCTAGGGTTTTTAATCGCTGAGAACATGGACTTTGGAGAAAACCTGCAGGAGCTATTGAGCCCTGCCCATACTTAACCTCCCACTCCCACCAGGAAATCTCAAAGGATTGTTACATCCTCGGCTCCTGATGCCCCAACACCCCAAGTGGAAAAACCTAAGAAGAGGGCAAGGACTGCCACCATAAAGCCAAATCTGGCAAGTCCAAGAAACAGAAGCATCAGGAGGAAGCCACCCCAGATGTTGATCCATTGACCACACCCAATGACTTCATGGATGCCATGGGATTGGAGCCTGAAACTGCCTTTGACAAGGCATTTTTCTCAAAGGAAGCTTTGGCTGTTGAAGCCATGGAAATTTTGACCAAGGCTTCCTTGGATAACCTGTTGACACCTTTAGAGGAGTTGGTATACCCTAGGTTCGTAAAGCTATGGTACCAAAATATCAGAGTCAAGGAGTCTGGGGGTGGTCTAAACAGAGAAGACCCAGTGCTAGTCATTCTCATTTATGACTTTGTAACAGTTGTGGATTAATATTGCACATGCTCTAGGCATTCCAGCTGCCTATGACCCTGCTTGCAATTTGGGGACACCTCTTACTGCATCAATCTCAGAGATTGTTGAGAAGTTGACCAAGGGCAAGAAAGCATCTTGGGACTCCCTCATGAGGAGTGACTTCAGCCCCAACCTGCTCTTCATGGATAGTGTTCTTCGAAAGAACATTTTTGTGGCTGGGCACCAGCTGGAGAGGAGGCACCACATTGTTGATGCCATCTACTCCTTCTCCCAAGGGCACTGTTTAAATGCAACTCAGTTAATTTTTGAGGGGATGAAGGACACCCACATCAAGGTCCAGAAGCAGCTGAAGCCCCATGGACTTCCCTATAGCAGGCTGATTACAAACCCTGCTCAAACAGGGGGATTATGTTTGGAAGATGGGAGAGCCAACTGAGAAATTACCCCCATTAGTTTTTGGAAAGAAGCTATGGACCATCAGCATGACTATGATGGGGAAGAAGAAGAAGAAATCCAAACAATCATCAGCAACCATTCCAGAGGAGGCTCCTACAGCTGCCATCCCTGTTATGAGCTCAGCTTCATTGCCCACTTCATCACCTACTCATGTGGCAACCACTGCTGTCAGCTCAGCCACATTTCCCACTCCATCAATAGAGCCATCAGTAGCCAGCTCAGTGCCACCTACCTCCCACACCAATCATTCCCATTCCCATTCCCATGCTTACTTTTCCATCTCCAACACCTTCCACAATCATTACCACCAGCCCTATGTCAGCTCCAACTTAAATTCCATTCCCACTTAACTTACCCACTCCCATCACCAAAGAACCTATAAAAGGAAGACCCATCAGCCAACCATAGCAACCGCTATGCCTAGCCAATCCCTCCCCATAACAGAGTTCACTCCAATACCTGAACCCACTCACATACCCAGACCAACACCAGACCAACCTACCCCATTTACACATGATGACAGTAAACTTATGGTCACTGACATTGAACCACCCTACTCCACTGATACCTTTGAACCCAGTGACCCAATTCCTTCTCCTACCAATTCACTCCAACCTACACCTATCAATTACCTGGTCACAACTGAGTACTCAGCCATGATAGACTCCATTGTGGAGGATATTAGGCATGAGTACACCCCCCTCTTAGACTCTCCACAACCCTCCCATTTCCACCATGCCCCTACTTCCCCTTTCCAACCAATACCACCCACCCAACCTATAACCCCAGCCATACTAGATCCCTTTTCCCAAATAATTTCTCTCCTTACCTCTCTCCAAACCCAACTCCTTACCAATACTGAACACCAGGCCACCATATAAGCTAGCCTACATTCCATACAATCAACCCTTCAGACCATACACCCAACAACCCAACAGCCTACACCTACACCCACACCACCTCCTTCACCCCAGCCTTCAACTTTAGTGCCAACAGTAGCTGTTGCCACACAGACAAACCTTGATTATGAAGAGCTTACCTGTATCCCATCTACCTCCACCTCTGCTACCACACAGACTGATTTTGAGATAGAGGAGCTGCCCCTGATGCCATTAACCTTCACCTCAATCTTTACCTAGACTGATCCGATTGAGGAGGAGTTGACACCTCTCCTGCCACCTCATCCCCACCCACTGGTATTGACCTGGCCACCACCTTTTCTTGTATAGTTAACCCTGATGAGAGGGCCATTGTCCTTGCTTCATCCATCCCTATTTTCTAGTTTTACACCCTCACCAAATGTATGAATGTTGATCCTTATGTTCAGAGGGATGTCCAATTAGTGGTGGAATATGTGACAACCCTCATGAAGTCTGATCACTTGAAGCTGATAGAGCAGGCCTAGGAGGATCAACAGAAGGAGAAGAAGGTGCTGTGGCAACAAGTGTAGTGCTTTGTCCCTGTATCAATTGTACTAGTAGAAGTCAATCCAGTTGGCTAGGATGGTAGACACCCTAATCTCCACCATTTCAGTCCTTACTCCTTCAGTACCCAAGGGTGTGTCTTTCAAGGAACCTTGCATGGAGAAGAGCAGTACCAAGCCCTAGAAACTAGTTACTACTCGAACAAGGGCTGGTGCTGCACAAGTTGAGACTATGCAAAAAGGAAGGACAGAGCTGAATGGGACTCCATTGAGTTAGATTTAGAGTCAGATTCTAATTAGGATTTAGTATAACATTTTGTACTTAGGTTCTGTCTTTTATGTTTGTGTTAGCACTAGTTTTATAGTTTCAGTCTCTTGTTCATTTTGTATATACTCTTGTGTCATATTGATTTTGTTAATGACATTCTCCTTTGTGTTTTGGGTTTTCATTATGCTTCTTTGTTTACTTTTACATATTTGTTGTTACTTTCCTATTTTCTGCTGAGTATGATTATTCCTTTGCATATCCTACTGCCCCTACCTCCCTGTCCCTTGTAACAGTGAGGACACTGTTTATATTAGGTTTGGGGGTATGGCAGGGTAGACCAATGTAAGTAGCTAAGCTAAGTGTAGCAGTATTAGTCAGGAATAAATGGAGTGAAATTCCACCTAACCTGTTGTGAAAGAGGAAATTTAAATCTGTGCAGACTTTTAACATTGAGAATTTTTAAACTCAACACCTCTATTAAGTGATCATCAAGAAAATTGTGCACAAATCAGTACATAGTGAACCAATAAAGAGAGAAAAAGGTAAGGACATGCCCCTTGAGTTCAATTGAAGACCATACTCAGTGAGATTTGGGCCTATACATTTTTTTTTTTAGAGTGTCTTTGGCAATTCTTGCGCTCTAAGGACTGACTGACTCAACCCTTTTCACTAGAAGTTAGGCACCCTCGAATTGAAATTGATTGGCAACACTCATGACACTACGGAGATGATCTATGGCCTTCATTTGGATAGTTTGAGCATAAAAATTTCCTACCCATTCAACTGCCCTTTGCATACACCCTTTGAGCCTTTAGAATCCTATTTTTCTTTGAAAAACATCGGAGTACTTGCACCTAAACCTCATAACCTGATTCATCCTGACCCTCACTCTGAGAAATAAGAAGGTAAAGGAGAAAAAGTTAAAGATAGTTGAGAGGAGTTCAACATTTGGTGGAAGGAGAAGAAAAGTAAAATTATAAACAATAGTGTATCAGTGGTATATGTGTGGCAATTCATTATATATATATATATATATAAACAGAAAGAGAAGTCAAGAGAAGAACCTCATTTGAAAATTGAAAAGGAGAGAAGAAGTTGGCCCCTTCGGATCTGAGAAAAAAAATATAAATGAAGATGAAATTGTGCTGAAATGAAGTAGGTGAAGTCATGAATCACCTCTTCCCTTGCTGATTTCTCAATTTTGAATCCATTCTACTCCCTTTTATTCTTTATAAACCTCACCTATAAGCCACATTACAACCCATTAAAAAAAAAGACCTTGTTGATGCAAAGTGAAATGAGCTGTCATGTGGAGATAAAGGGACGTCTAACCTATGGTGAAGAAAACATGATGAAGTCAGAAAATCGAAGCAAATGCCTATGCTCATGCTTGCAGGCCTATTTGAGGTCTGCAACTGATCTTAAGCTGGAGTGAAATTGAACACCCTTCAATTCATTTGTGAGAGACAAACTTGGTGAGGATGGGGTTTGAAATTGAATTTATTGGGGCACTGTGTGATCCTGATTTTTGAATTAATGGTGAACTTGGTATTGTTTTACATGCACTATACTCTTGATGTAAATTGATTGGTTGTGATGAGCATACATACATGATTTAGGTATTAAATTGTCTGCATTCACTGTTTTAAAACTCCTCTAATCTGAAAGATCAAGGGTGGAATGAAATTTCATATGTTGAAATTTGACTTGTTAATGTGTGCACTTGGTTTAACTATTTTCATTAGGAAGTTTGTGAGTACCTTTACTGAAAACCCTCAGGAGACTTCACTCCTCTACTAGGGATCACCTAGTGGTTTAAAAGGCTTGATGCATAAGCTAAATGCATCCGTGCTCCCTATAAAAGTGGCATTTAAATTTTTAGAGTAATTGTTTAATTTTTCCTTTGCTCGAGGACTAGCAAAGATTACGTTTGGGGGTGTGTTAATCACTGAAAAATACAATTTTTTACCTCCTAACCTAGCCTTTACTACACCTTAGAGCCATCTAATAAGTGTCATTTGAGTATGTTTTTATAGTTAGAAATAAAATACAGTTTAGTGCAACAGTCCACATTTTGGAGGTCAAGAAGAAAGAATTTAGAGTCAAATCTTGAAGCTGATTGAAGAACAAAGAGTGCACCATGGTGGTCTGTACCATAGGGAACATTTTACTTGCCTAAGGGGCCCTAGAAGTCTGACAGAGGAAAGAAGGATGGACCCAAGCTGAGAAGAGTGCTGCAGGAGGCTGTGCACAACTACAGAGGATAAAAGAATTGAAGGCTCGAGCAGATCTTGAGCAGTTCAAGATTCAGTTTAAATCAGCTCGAGTAGTTCTCGAGCAGTTCAAGATTCAACTTAAATCAACTCGAGCAGTTGGAATGCTACAGAAATCCACCTTGAGCAGATCTCGAAAGGTTCAGGCCTACAACATATAAAGAGCTCGAGAGGATCTCAAGTAGCTCAATACAAGGGAGCTTCAGAAAACTACCTCAAGCTATTCACGAGAGGTTTTGAGCTATAGAAAACCATCTCGAGCACATCTCGAGAGGCTTAGACTTGTCAAAGAATATCTGCTCGAGAGGATCTCAAGCAGCTCAATGTAAGACAGCTTCAGCAAGTTATCTCGAGTAGTTCTCGAGCAACTGAAAGAAGACCTTACATCAACCTGTCAAGCTATAGAATTGAAGCCATCAACTACTCGAGCACTCTGGTTTGAACATAATTGACGGGAGCCGGTGCTGGGAAATATATCCTTAAATCCAGGGGTTCTGCTTGGGGTGCTGGGTTGGGGAAGTAACTAGCTTGGTTCAAAGGCTAGATTACTCCTATGTTTCCATCGTCCCAATTTGCCCACTTCAGTGCTATGAAATTTTCTCTGGTATTGATGTATTCTGAGGGATCAAACTCTTCCTCGTCTTCCTCTATCATGTTGATGGCGGGTCTTGGGCCCATTCCTCTCGGTGGGTGTGGTGATAGTGGAACTTGATGGATATTTGCATGCTGATTTGCTAGGGGAAGTGCATGAAGAATAATTTTTCTAGCTTCTATTAAATCCTGTATGACATATTTTAGAGGAAATCATCGATCAGTTGGGTGACCCGACCCTTGGTGGAAATTGCATTGAGTGTTGGGATCATAATTTCTTGGGAGGGTATTTGGTGGTGGACGTGGTTGGAAGGGGGTGACACGACCCTTTTCAACCAAAAGTGGTAAGAGGATATTCAGGGATTGCCCTAATAGTGAAAGACTTGGTTATACCAGGCCCTCTGTTCTGGGGTCATCTGCACCCCTTGTCCATTGCCTGTTCTTTGTGCCGACTCAGTTTGTACCGGGGCTAGCAATGCTACCTTGAATTGGAATGGGGCCATGCTGGTATTGGACTGTGTGTTTATTATTGTCTGGACATCTGCCCCGATTCTTCTCTCATTCCTTTGCTTGGTGAACTGTTGAACCCCACTGGTTATGGTTTTGTTCAATCGACCCTCTCTGATTGTATCCTTACAGCGATTGGTATTTCTTACTAGGTCAGCAAAACTAGATTGCTACTGGTATACTAGGAAATTTGAGATGACTGGGAGAGTATTTTTTAAGATGATCTTAATTTGTTCATCATCAGGTATCTGGTTTTTTACTTGGGTTGCCAAAGCTCTCCATCTCTCGAGGTATTCATCGAGTTTCTATTTTAAATGAGCTAGGTCAGACTTTTGTGGCTCTATGTCAATGTTATAGACATATTATTCTTGGTACAGGTGGGTGAGATCTCTTCATGTTCTCAATATGGATGGTTCAATAGAGGCGAACCATCTTAAGGCTAGACCTGTCAGACTTTTCTAGAATACCTTGATGAGGAGCTGCTCATATCCGCTGTATTGACACATGTCCCCATAATATGACTTGAGGTGTGCAATAGGGTTGCCAGTGCCATTGTATTTATCGAAGGTTAACATTTTAAACTTAGGTTGCAAAGGCACCTTAATAAATAAATACAGATTTAAAAACTCTGTGCATGGATCGCAGTCCTTCTTAGCTTCATCAGTTGCTTTAAGATTTTATCCATTTATTCTTTCAATAGTTCTAACTCTCTCGAAGGCAAGGCTGGGGCTGGTACCCTACTGGGCTGCCTCCATTCATTTTGGACAACTTGTTGGTTGGTGAGTGTGGGGGTGGGGGATTGAACCCAGCAAAAGCCCCTACATAGGCTTCACTATTTTGAGCCTCATCTTCCTCATACTGATGACTTGCATCGGTAAATGGTGGGAGAAGGGTGAGGTTATCCTACTGGTTCTGAGTGGGCTATATGGAGGCTTGATGAGACCATTGTATATGGGGAAAGCTCTGATGATGAGTTTGGGGGGTAAGGGGGTGGAAAAATGGAGGATTTTGGGTGGGTGCCTTATGAGGCCATGGTATACTCTAGGGATTTGGTTGGGAATTGAGTGGGTGGGTAAGCTGGTTGAAGGTTTGGGATGGAATCCCATATTGGGTTAGGTGTGGATGAATGAAGCTTACACTGGATTGAGGGATTGGATGAGGTGAGTTTGCTAGTTGAGGGGAATGGGGGTTTGTTGGGTGTGGATGTATGTGGAGAATTGGGGGAATGATGGAGGGTTTGAGAATGTCGCCCTTGAATTTGGGCCTAAATGGTCTTAGGATTGGGTATTGGGCCTTTAGGGCCCACTCGGATGGCCCCATGGTTGATGGGAGGGGCCTTGGATGGTATGGATTATGGGTGATTGAATGGGATTTTGGGGGAATGGGGTGTCGAGATTTTGGAGGGTTTGTGATGAATTTGGAGGTATTTGGGTTGAATTAGAAAGGCTTTGGGCGGCATTCCAGGTTGTATATGCCCTAACCATGTCTTCCATCATGGTCATGGGATTAGCTATGGGATGGATGCAGATGATCCTTCCGATGAGGGAGGTGCATGGGAAGCATTGGCCATGACTTGGGTGGATGGGCGAAAAGTTGGTGTATGTTGGGTGAATGTGGAGAAATAGGGTGGATTTTGGGTAGATGTGGAGGGAAAAAGGGGTGGATTTTGGGTGGATGTAGATGGAGAATGAGGTGGATTTGGGTGGTGGTCGATTGGAAAATGGAAAATGGGTGCAAACAGTCTGGTGACATTAAATCGGGATTGGGTGGGGGGATCGGAGATGGATATCTCCTCTATGTGGGAATGTGATGGGGAACGTGGTGGGGATGAGACGGTGTCGGCGGCGGAAGTTACTACTGGCCACACCATTGTTTGTAAGCGGGTAAGGTATGGATTTCTTGGGTATGGCCCAAAGACCCTCCTTCTTCTTCCCCTACAAGACATGGGCGGATTCGGCGATGTCGTGGTGTACCACCACAAGCCCTCTTTTTGAAAAAGAATTCTTTGATTTAGACTTTTCTTTTCTCCCCCTTTTTTTCTTTTTCTTTTTGAAAACAAAAATTTTCCCTCTTTGATTCCTACGGTGCTCTTTGGGGCCTTCGGAACTCCCTTTTTTGGTGGCTTTCACCCCCAATGCCTCCCACGACAGGATCCCGATATACTTTGGAAGAAATAAAGGAAATCCTTTGTTCTATGTAAAGGCATGAAAATCCACGTGACAACTCGATCCCTTGGAAGAGTCAATAAGAGGGTGACCTCTCTTTTGACCGGCGAGGGTGTTTTGGTTGTCGTAGAGTGTGGGAATTATCGAGAGTATTAAAACCACTAAGAGGGGGGAGGGGTCCGGAGACTGATGAAAGCACCCAAATGCTAGAAATTTATGTATCCGTTTATGCGTACATAGTATATACGCATGAAGAAAATTATGGATTTTTACACTATGCATACATATTATGTATGCATGAACAAATTTTTTTCTTTTTTAACTATGCGTACATAGTGTGTACGCATGAAAAAAAGTTTGGTTTTTTTGGCTATGCATATATAGTATGTACGCATAAGCTGATATATACAAAAATTCCAAACAACAGATCTAAATTGGGCTCTGATTGGGTATCTCGGAAGTAATGCTTCCGGGGACTGTCATTCTCTATTTCTCAGGTCCCTCCTCTCAGTACCTAAGGGATACAAGTCTGTTTTGATGCGACTAACGAGTTCCCTAAGGTGTTAAGACTTTGTAAAGCTCGGTCACCCACTCGATATACCTCCGGCGCAAGAGCCTTCTCAAATGCTAGATGGGGTGGTTCCTTTCGAGATCAACACCACTAGGGCTGTCACTCTACTTGGAACTGGGATGGATGTATCGTAACCTTTTCTACCCATCCTTTTGTAAAATCTACCTGCGCAAAAAATGAATTTAAGCCCCCTCTTGGTTCAATTTTAAATTCAAATATTTAGGGAGGTTACTTAAGTTTAAAAACAGGTGGTGAGAGTCCTGTGCCGACGTCCACTGTTGGAATATGTCAAAAATAAGAAGAAGACAAGGCCAATCAAGTGACTAAGCGACAAAACGTAAAATGCATCAAGTAGGCCCGCCAAACGAGTAAGGCGGTAAATGATAACAAATGAAGCTAACTTACCAAGTAACCCGCCAAATGACTAAGGTGAGTAAAGACGAAATTGTAAATGCTCAAGTAGGCCCGCCAAACGGCTAAGGCGAGTAAAGACGGAATTGTAGGGGCAAGTAAAAATGTAGAATCGTAGGGGTAAGTAAGCAAAAATAAAAACACATGCAAAAAGAGGCCAAAACTTCAAGGAGAAGCTCTACAAGCTTGTCCCCAGTGAAGTTGCCATCTGTGCAACCGTGGGCTCTCACGAGTCTGTTGCGACGATGCGCTTTCCTAAAAAAGGATGGAGTCTCCACCAGGAGTTTTTGGTGTCCCGGGATAACCAAAAATCAATATTATATGCACTGAAGTGCTAAATATGACTTCATATCACCGGTCAACGCCAAAGCCTCTTGGGTAAGGACTTCGGTTATCAATCGGGAAGGTGTTAGGCACCCGATTGACCCGCTCATAAGCGGTCTTTACTATGGTCAAATATAACAAAAATAAAAAATAAAAATGAGCGACACTCCCCTTTTCCCAAAGGCACTCCGATCCTATTGAGCCCTTCGTACCCGATGAAATTTGGGCGGCGTAACGGCTCAATTCTAGGATAGAGGGAAAGCGAAAAGAAGGTAGAGGAATAAAGGGGAGAGTCGGAGCTCTTGGGCCCTTATCGCACCGCTGTGGACCTTCGTGTGAGTGCACTTCCGGTGAGCTTCCGATAGCAAACGGGTTGAGGGATGGGTCTTGAACTCTAAGGTTTGGGAGTTGGGATAGGCTAAGGCCTTGTTCTTGCTAAAGCTAAGGGATTGGCGATGGAAGATGAGGTGTAAAGGGGGAACCTAGGTTCTAGAATTTTTGGAAGGTTAGTGCTTGAAAGGGGGGAGGGAAATCTCTAAGGCTTTCTCTCTTTTTGAAAATTTTCCAAGATTCTAATAAGGGGGGGGGGTGACTCTCTATTTATAGAGGTTGAGTGGATTAGAGGGGTACTTAAGGGCTAAGTGGATTAGCAATTAGGTAATCCCTAATCTAAGTTTTCCTCGGATTTTGGAAGCTTGGTTAGATGGGAAATAGGTTTTTGTGATAGATGATAGGGTGGTGTTCTAAATGGAAAAATGGTAGAACTTAAAGCTAGGAGGGGTGTAAAAGTCCTAAAGAAACCAACCCCAAACTTTGGGATGGTAAAAAAGTCAAACCCCAGATGTGATTTTCGGCCATTTTTTTATAAAAAATAAAATTTTAAGTTGTGTGTACATAGTATGTACGCATAGCTTAGGAACAATGTTTTCATAGGACTAAGAAGTTTAGAGCCTGAGCAGGGGGGTTCTGAAGCTGAAGCCAATTTCTGCCAGAAAATAGCCTATGCATACATACTATGTACGCATAGGCCAAACTTTGGCTATGCATACATATTATGTACGCATAGCCCGAGTTTTGGTTTTTCAAAAATGAAGGGATGCATTGTGGGCCTTTGTTTGGTCCAGTATCGGTTGACAAGGGTTTTATGGGGTTGGTTAGGTTTCTAAGAGTCCGGGAAGGGTTCTAAGGGGTCCAGGATGAGTTCGGGTAATGCTTTCGGAAGCTCAAAAGTCTGCCTTTCTCTAAGTAAGTGTTGACCGGGCCTTGGGCCAAATTTGGGTGTCTACACTTTGTTTCAAACTAAGGGTACACTGAAGGTTTTGACTTAAGGGAACCTATTTTAATGATGCACGCAACCTCATCTGGTTGGATGGTAGTTTATATTATGATATGTAGGTTAGGTTATTATCTACATCTGGACCTCGAGTGGTAGGCTCGAGCAGCGGCCCTGGCATAGGTCGTTTAAATAAGATAAGTAAGATACAAAGTGCATTGTGTAGGCGTATGGAGTAATAATAAGACTTTAGATATGTCACATATGATAAGTTGAGAAGACAGATAGTAAAAAAAATATGAATTAGACGCATCATATACATTTTCTGCTATGATCTAGTTTCCAATTTTAGATAATATGTTATAAAATTATGGATATTTTTGTCATCATGTAAGAATACTTGGTTTTAACATCAAAATACACCGTAACTCAAGCGATTGCATAGATAATCACTGGGGTAAGCTATGGTGGATTGATTATACAACCTACTGACTTTACGCGACTGAGTAAGCTTACCCTCCTCCCCCCCCCAAATCTAACAGCTGTAGGTGAGAACTCAGATCATCCTACCTATGATGACATGGAGACAGCTGTACCAGAGGCGGCTTATGAAGATGAGGACATCGATTACCACTTGGATGAAGGCTTAGATCCGACGGACTAATATGAGTTTTGTAAGTCCCTTTAACTGTAGTCTTTATTACTTTTGTTGAGAGACATGTTTTAGTCTTTTTTATACTTCCTTTAAGTTTATGTATGGGACAATTTTTCCTACTTGAAACTTCAGTATTTATATCATAGATGCGTGGTTAGGAATTTTACCTTATGAATTGTCATTTACGCTTTTCGCCTTTATTTATGAGCTATTAAATATAATATTAAAATGTCTCGATCCAAATTCTAAGATAATTTATGGATTATGTGTATGCCCGCTTATCGCCTTAACTAGCATGCGGTGTCATAACAAATAATTCTAGGCCCTCATGATTGGCTAGAATTCTGAGTTGTGATAGAGATGGTATCAAAGCCCATACATTACTTCCTTAGGGGCTAAGTCATACTAATTCACTAATAGATGACTTCTTGTGGAATAAGGATTTAATGGCTCCACGGCGCAAAGAAATAAATAGCTCTGAAGTGAATAAGGTCTCATCACAGGAAGGTTCTCAAGAATCTGAGGCGATGCGCCTACTACGTGAGATGGCCACTACATTCAGTTAGTAGATGACCATACTGACGCAGTCTCATCAACAAGAAAGGACTCAGTTGTTACACGAGGTGGAAGTGCAAAGAGAACAATAAAGGCAAGCTGTTCGAAAGCTTGTCAATCAATGTCAGCATCCTCCTCGACAGGAGAACACATCCCATGCACCTGTCAGATTTTTAGTATTCAACAGAGCTCGACCTCCCTATTTCTATGGTCAGCTTGACCCAATCATTGCTGAAGATTGGGTAAATCAAATTAAGAGGTTCTTCGAGATCTCTTCACCTGTAGAACTTGAAAAGGTGAAGTGGGCAGTGTTTTATTTGGATCAAGAAGTAGAGAACTAGTAGAGGGCAGCAAAGAGAGCCACAAATCGAAATAATGAAGGAGAATGGACTTGGCAGCAGTTTAGGGAAGCATACTTTGGAAAGTATTTCTTTGCAGCTACCAAAGCCTAGAAGAAAAGAGAGTTTATAGACTTACGACAAGGGAATAAGACGATGACTGAGTACGAGGCCAAGTTCGATTAGCTATCCAGGATTGCTGGGAATTTGATCGCGAATGAAGGCGATAAGCTCTTTGCATTTTAGGACAACTTACGATTATTCTTTCGCGAGAAATTGGCCACGATGAAGATAGAAACATATGGAGAGCTTGTGGATCATACACAGATCCAAGAAAGGGAATCAAGTGAAATGCATAATAGAAGGAATGTCAGTTGGAGGTCCAAAAGGACAAGGCTATTCAAAGGGGCTCATTTATTCCACAGAGACCCCTACCAACTTTTGCCTAGAGGACACATCTTCCTCCAACCATTTCAAAAAAAAAAAGGCTACATCTCACACCCTTGTAGAAACAACTAGCCCCCACCTTCACAGGGAGAAACACTGTTCCACAGCCCTGTCAGCCATAGAGGGAGTTTGCACCCTACAAACCTTCCATAAATTGCAATAGAAGGCACAAGCCTAGAGTATGCATGTAAGGTACCGCTAAATGTTTTCAGTACGAAAAAGAGGGACACATGGTTAGAGATTGCCTCGAAAGAGCCCCAACACAAGGCTCACAGTATAATACTCAAGCGAAGAATCCAAGCCAGGGCCACGTATTTGCAATGTTGCAGCGCGACACTGTGGCTAGCAATGAGGTCATTCAAGGTATCATTACTAAATCAAATCAAATTGTCTTTCTTTCAATAATTTGAGTGTAGTTTGCATAAACTTTCATTTCGTGAAATCCCTCGTATGAATTCGATAAACTCTAAACCTTATTGTCAAACTTGAAAACATCTTAGCACGCTTTATTTTAGCAGGTAACCTCTCTATTTATCAATATGAGTACAACATTAAGCCTTAGCCCTCATTCTTATAGACTCGGGCTCTACACATTCATTCATCAGTCTAGGGTTTGTGTTAGAAATTAAAGCTAAACTCATACTCTTAGGAAGAAGATTGACTATATCGACATCGTCTGGGAGGGGAGCACCATGATGGCTACCCTATTTGTCGAGACACGATCATAAACATTAAATATCATGATCTCCCGCTAGATCTTATCATATTGGACTTCCAAGACTTTGATGTTATATTGGGCATGGACTGGGTCACCACATACCACGCTACAGTGGATTGCTTCTCAAAGGTTGTTACTTTCCAATCCCTTGGGAGCCGTCCCTTCAAATTTCACCAGACTAAAAGGAGGAGAGTACCACTATTAGTAACCTTAGATGAAGAAGAGGATAAGGTGATAGACCTCGCGATGATCCCTATGGTCAGAGGCTTTATCGATGTATTCCAAGAAGATTTACATGGAGTACCACTAGATCGAGAAGTCGATTTCAAGATCGAAGTAACTCTGGGAACGACACCAATTGCAAAAGCACCCTATCGCTTGGCACCCATAAAACTAAAAGAGCTAGAGATACAACTCAATGAACTATCTAGTAAGGGATTTATTCATTGTAGTGAGTCACCATGGGGAGCACCAGTGCTCTTCATAAATAAGAAAGACGGGTCAATGAGACTATGCATCAATTATCACTAGTTGAACAACATCACCATAAGAAATTGGTACCCTTTGCCTCGTATCAATGATCTGTTTGACCAACTTTAGGGTGCCAAATGTTTCTAAAAAATTGATCTCAGATCAGGATACCATCATTTGAATGTTCGAGAAGAGGGTATTTTGAAAACGACATTCGCCTATAGACATGGACTATATGAGTTTCTAGTCATGCCGTTCGGACTTACGAACAGCTCAACAGTCTTCATGGACTTAATGAATAGTCTTTAGGGACTATCTAGGCAAGTTCATCATAGTCTTCATAGATATATCCTCATCTACTCTCGCTCGGAGGAAGAACATGAAGAACACCTCCGCTTTGCACTCCAAACACTTCGCGAGCATAAATTGTATGTTAAACTCAGTAAATATGAGTTTTAGCTTAAACAAGTAACCTTCCTAGACCATGTGATATCAATAGAAGGGGTGATTGTTGATCCCTCGAAGATCGAAGTAGTTCGAAGTAGTTATAGAATGGCAAGCACCGAAAAGTGTTATTGAGGTTAGGAGTTCCCTCGGCTTCGTAGGCTACTATCGTCTCTTTGTTAAAGGATTTTCATGCATTACCCTACTGCTCACCAGCCTCACACGAAAGAACGTCAAATTCGTGTGGACCGAAGAATTGATGAAAGTTTCCTAGAATTGAAAAAGAGGCTTACTACTGCACCAATCCTCACCCTGCCTTCTACTATGGGCACTAGCGAATTTGAAATATGCATGGATGCATCTCGCCAGGGACTTGGTTTTATGTTAGAGTAAAGTAAGAAAGTTGTAGCTTATGGTTCAACACAACTCAAACCTCACGAAAAGAACTACTTGATTCCTGACTTAGAATTGGCCCCAGTCATCTTCACCCTCAAACTATAGTGACATCATCTCTACGACAAGACGCTCAAGATATACATGGATCACAAAAGTCTCACATACCGTTTCTCACAGAAGGACCTGGATTTGAGAAAATGTAGATGGATGGAATACATGAAGATTATGATTGCTCCATAAATTACCATCCTAGAAAAGCAAATGTCAACGCCGATGCACTCAATGTTCGATACTATTAGCCAGATTTGAAAACCTGGAAGCCCTTCGATGAACTCGTCGAGGAAGACGTTTACCTCGAAGAAGTCGAAGAGGGTGTAAATCTGATAAAAATTGTGATGAGTTCATTCATTGTGGACAAAATTCGAGAATTACAGTGTACGGACCTAGAAATCCTGAAAATCATTGAAACCTTATGCGAAGGATCAAAACTCAATTTCAGCTTTAGGATGGATGGAATGTTACTCTTTAGGCGAAGACTATACGTACCCAATGACCCCAAAGTGAAAAAGGAGATACTTGATGAGGGACCTAAATCAGGATACTCAATATATCTAGGAAACACTAAGATGTATTAAAATTTGAAAAATTGGTACTGATGGCCGAACATGGAATGAGAAATAGTCGAATATGTATCAAAGTACTTAGTGTACCAACAAGTCAAGGCAGAATATCAAAAATTGGTCATACTAATTCAACCCTTATGTGTTCCGAAATGGAAATGGGAAAATATATCAATGGACTTCATCGTAGGCCAACGATGGAGAAGAATGATGCCATCTGGGTAATAGTTTACAAATTAAACAAGTCAGCTCATTTCTTGTCATTCAAGAATAATATAGATGGGAGCAAGCTTGTTGAAATATATCTAAAATAAATTATGAAGTTTCATGGAGTACCAGCCAGCATTGTCTCCAATCAAGACTCAAAATTTACCTCCAAACATTAGACAACCTTTCAAGAAGCTCTGGGCAGTTGATTAGATTTTAATACTACCTTCCATCTCTAAATGGATGGTTAGACCGAAAGGGTATATCATGTAATTAAAGATATGTTATGAGCATGCATGCTCGACTTTCGAGGGAACTAGGGCGATGACCTTCTACTGATCGAATTCTCTTATAATAATAGCTATCAAGCAAGTATCAGAATGCCTCCTTTCGAAGCTTTATATGACGTAAATTATAGAATGTCATTATATTGGGACAAAGTTAGGGTTAGAAAGATGCTTGGGTCCGAACTAGTGTAAACTACGACTGAGAAAGTCAAATTGATACGTGAACGGCTTAAGATAGTCCAGGATCGTTAGAGAAAGTATGCCAAACCCCACTTTCGTAACTTAGAGTTCGAGGTACCACAATTTAATTTCAAACTTTTAATTTCATTACAATTTTTTTTGTAGTTAGAACACTAAAATCTTTCTAATAGGTTAGAGAACGGGTATTCATTCCCGTCTCCGCGACCAAAGGAGTTATGTGCTCTGGAAAGCAAGGTAAACTAAGCCACAAATATGTAGGGCCTTTCGAAGTCATGAAATATATTAGTGAGGTTGCTTATAAAGTCACCCTACAGCCACAATACCTAGGAATCCATGATGTGTTCCATGTGTCAGTGTTGAAGAGATATATTTATATACTTATGACCCCTTACATATAGTGGAGATTGAACCCGTCGATATCAAGGAAGACCTCACCACCATAGCGAGACCGATCAGGATTATCGATCGAAAAGTACAAGTCTTCAAGAACAAAACGATGACATTGGTGTTGGTCCAATGGCAATATCACATGCCAAAAGAGGCAACCTGGGAGAATGAAGACGACATCAAAGAGAAACATCATGAACTCTTCAAATAATGGGTACGCAATTTTTGGGGATGAAAATTTTTTTTAGGAGGGGAGAATGTTATGGCCCGTGTTTCTTTTGACCCTATTTTACTGTGATAGATGTGTGAAGCACTAAACTCAGTACATGTACCCCCACCCTACCATAGCCACATAATAAATTTATGGAAATTCTAAAATTAGATCTGGTTTACACCAAAGTGGTAACTGAATCCCAAGAGTTTTGCTGCCTTAACAACTAAAGCAATTAAATCTCACCAATTATGGAATTGATTTGCAATCAATTAGAATCCTTCAAGGATTCTTACCTTTTTGGACTCTTGCTCCTCTCAGCAAGTCAACTTGCCCAATTAGGCTCTTTCTCTAATTGTTTTTTTATATAGATGGGAAACCTAGAGAGAATTAGAATTTGTTCTTCATTCCCTCTCTCGGCCGTCTCTCTCTTGTTTTCTCTTCTCTGCAAAAGTGCAACCACTGTGGACCACCACCTCACTCTTAAGTAAGATCCTTGACCAAGCATTACACCACCAGATCGATCCACCATCTTAACGGCGGTTGAGCCTTTCTTTTTGGACCCTAATCACCTCCCATTGAGGTTCCTCATCGTTGTGACAGTTCCGTCATAAGAGAAGATTACTAGTAAAAAGACTCGAGCAGTCACCGCTCCAAATCCGATCACCGTCAACCTAAAACATTTCGAATATAAATTCATGCTTCAATAGCTAGGTGCCTCTCAATCCATCTTAAATTATTCATCCTCTTTTTGAATAAAAAAAATCCCTAAATCAACCCTAGAAAATAATCGGGCAAGAAAGATATCTAGAGCTGCAGTTGAAAAACTCGACTTGAACCTGAAATTGGCAAGTCGATCGGTCAAAATCCAAAGTCAACTGATCGAGATTCATATTATATAAAAACTTGGGTCCTCTGCTTGATCTCAAGTGGTCAAAATTCATTTTCGACCAATCGAGAGTGAGTTCTCTTTTATTTCTTTTGGAAACTCGACCGGTCGGAATACAAATTCGATCAGTCAAGTTCGGTATTCCTTCAGAATTCTCCCTTCTGTACTCGATCAGTCAAAATCTAAATTCGACCAATCGAATTTACTTATTTCCAGAGTTCCATTTTCATCTCGACCGGTCAAAACCCATTTTCAACCAGTCGAGATTGATTTCTATATAAACCTTTCAGGAAACTCGACCGGTCGAAATATTAAATTTGATCAGTCGAGTTCTGTTGTCTTTAGAACTTCTTTTTCTTAAAATCTCAACTGATCGAACTATATTTTCGACCAGTTAAGATTTATATTGTATAAAGGATATCTTTCCTCTGTCTAATTTCGACTGGTCCAGATTCTAAATTCGACTGGTCGGTTTGATAGAAATTTCTTGGTTCTTCTCTGTTGTCTGATCTCGATTGGTCGAGACCCAATTTAACAAGTTGAGATTGACAGTTCTGAACTATATTTTCCTTACAAATTGGATTCGAGTATCTTTTCGTGGGGACTTTCGATTTAAGCGAAACATGACTCGATCTTATAATTTTTGGACCATCCGGACACAATGGAAATGCCCGTTACCTCTTTTAAGGTCCCTATGATCCTTGTATGGTCACATGTGTCTCTTTAGGGTTCGAACAAGCCCGAAACACAACATCGATCAATCATCAAGTTATATAGCATCCAAAGAAGAGTAGTTGTGCTCAATCCAAGAATAAAATATTTTAAACATACTTATGCCCCTTATTATACTCAATGCTTTATGTTTTCTTCTCCATACTTATTTCATTTGAGTACACAATGCTTAAGGTGTATGCTACAATTTCATTGTTTGTTATATGATTCATCTTTTTCATATGACATTCATCATGTAGAATACTACGATAGGGCATCGTATGATAAGTTAAGAAATAAGATATGACACACGACATAAACCTTCGTTACAGTGAGATTTCTTTCACGGTCACGTGAAACTTGGAATATAGGCATTCATGTACGGATACAACACCTCTATAGGAGTATGGGCTACCACACAAAGAACATCTAGGTTACTATAAAATTTTTCCCTTGAAAAATATGGTTTAGTAAAGCCTACCGCACTGTGGCCCACTCCAATTAAGTTATGAGAAAAAGATGAGAAACTGTAGACACCCAAATTTGGCCCAAGGCCCAATCGACGCATACTTCGAGAAAGACGTACCCCTGAGCTTTCAAAAGTATTTTTCAAACCCTTAGGAATCATCTTGAACTCTTAGGAATCAATTATAGCCTTCCCAGACCTATTAGAATCCTTCCCATGCTCGATTCGAACCCTTTTGAATAGCGGTTAGAAAGAGGAGTGCCAAATTTTTTATAGATAGTTTCCCAACCTAAGGCCTATACCATTAGAAATTAGAGTTTTCCAGCATTCCAACGAGCTAAGAATCGCCTAATTTAGAGTTGTACATCAAAAGTTATGATGAAATGAAGATCACGGATTTGTGCAAGAAATTATAAAATCGGACCTATAGAGTCAATTTTGAACTAACTAAAATAGCTGATGAAAAGAGTGCCAAGGTTTTTATAAATAGTTTCCTAATCTAAGGCCTATACCATTAAAAAGTAGAGTTTCTCAGCTTTCCAACGAGCTAATAATCGCATAATTTGGAGTTGTACATCAAAAGTTATGGCGAATTGAAGATCGAGGATTTGCGCAGGAAATTACAAACTGGGCTAGGCCCCTGCGAGTCATCAACTTCCAACAGTTTGGGCCTGATTTTCCTTCAAAAATAGCCAAAATTGACATTGAGGGTTTGACTTGTGAACCATCCCAAAGTCTGGGGTGTGTTTCTTTAGGACTCTAGCGACCCTATTAGCTTAAGTCATCACCCGTTTGCCATTTAAGTCACCACCCTATCATCTACGATTAAACCCAAATTCCTCTTCTCTAAGCTCTAGAAAACTCTAAAAACCTTAGATTGCCCATTACCTAATTTCTAAACCTATTAGTGACTTAACCCTTCACTAATCATCCCTTCCTCTATAAATAGAGAGCCACCCCTCCTTGTTTAGGGTTTGAAAATTTTCCAAAGAGAGAAAAAAGATTAAGTGACCCCTTTTCTCCCATTTTAGCATTTGATCCATAAAAATTCCAGATTTAAAGTTCACCCCTCACAACCCATCTTCCATCATAAATCTCTTAGGTTTTCCAAGATCAAAGCCTTAGCCTACCTCTCCTACCCTCTAGCTACCAAGCCTTAGAGGTTCAAACCCATTCCTACACCCATTTGCTATCGGAAGCTCACCGGAAGCGCACCAACGCAAAGGTCCACAACGGTGCTACAAGGGTCCGAGAGCTCCGGCTCTCCCCTCTATTCCTCTACCTTCTTTGCTTTTCCTCTATCCTAGATTTGAGCCATTACGCTGCCCAAATTTCGACAAGCGAGAAGGGCTCAATAGGTTCGGTGTGCCTTCGGGCAAGGGGAAGTGCCACCCATTTTCCTTGCTTTTCATATATATATATATATATATATATATATATATATATATATATATATATTATATACACATCCAAACAGCCATAGTAGGGACCGCTTTGAGTGGGTTGTTCGGGGGCTTAACCCTTTCCTGATCGATAACGGAAGCCTCTACCCAAGAGCCTTTGGCAAAGAACGGTAAATTGGAGTCATATCTTACACTTTGGTGCTTAGAATAATAATTTTTAAGGTATCCCGGGTCACCAAAAGCTCCTGGTGGCGACTCCATCATCTTGTGAGAGTGTGCATCATCGCGATAGACCCACAATGTCCACGGTTGCACAGATGGCGACTCCGCTGGGAAAACTTTAGAGCTTTTACTTGAAGTTGGCCCTCTTTTGTATTTGTTTTTCTTCTTTTTACTAATCTTTTTATTTCTGTTTTTGTTTTGTACATACCCCTACGATTCCGTCATTTTTACTTACCCCTATTTTTTCGTCATTTACACACCTTAATTGATTGGCGGGCCTACTTGAGCTCTTTTCCACCTTAGTCGATTGGCGGGTTACTTGATAGTTTAGTTTCTTTTTTGTCATTTACACGTCTTAGCCGATTGGCGGGTTACTTGATAGTTTAGTTTCTTTTTTGTCATTTACACGTCTTAGCCGATTGGCGGGTTTACTTGTGTATTTTACCACCTTAGCCGTTTTATGGGCCTACGTGATCATTTAATTTTCTTGTCAATCATATCCTACCAGTGGACGCCGGCCCATAGAGGCGGCACGAGATTGTCACAACCCATTTTTGAACATTAAGAGAACTCCCCTTTTAAAATTAAATTTAAAATTGAACCTTAATAGTGAACTTTGGTGCTTAGAATATGAATTTTTAAGGTATCCTGGGTCACCAAAAGCTCCGGGTGGCGACTCCATCATCTTGTGAGAGTGTGCATCATCGCGATAGACCCGCAATGTCCACGGTTGCACAAATGGCTACTCCACTGGGAAAAATTTAGAGCTTTTACTTGACGTTGGCCCTCTTTTGTATGTGTTTTTCTTATTTTAACTTATCTTTTTATTTCTTTTTTTGTTTTGTACTTACCCCTACGACTCCGTCATTTTTACTTACCCCTATTTTTCCGTCATTTACACACCTTAACTGATTGGCGGGCCTACTTGAGCTCTTTACCACCTTAGCCGATTGGCGGGTTACTTGATAGTTTAGTTTCTTTTTTGTCATTTACATGTCTTAGCCGATTGGCGGGTTACTTGATAGTTTAGTTTCTATTTTGTCATTTACACGTCTTAGTCGATTGGCGGGTTTACTTGTGCGTTTTACCACCTTAGCCGTTTTGCGGGCCTATGTGATCATTTAATTTTCTTGTCAATCATATCCTACCAGTGGACGCCGGCCCATAGAGGCAGCACGAGATTGTCACAACCCATTTTTGAACATTAAGAGAACTCCCCTTTTAAAATTAAATTTAAAATTGAACCTTAATAGTGAACTTTGGTGCTTAGAATATTAATTTTTAAGGTATCCCGGGTCACCAAAAGCTTCGGGTGGCGACTCCATCATCTTGTGAGAGTGTGCATCATCGCGATAGACCCGCAATGTCCACGGTTGCACAGATGGAGACTCTGCTGGGAAAACTTTAGAGCTTTTACTTGAAGTTGGCCCTCTTTTGTATGTGTTTTTCTTATTTTTACTAATCTTTTTGTTTCTTTTTTTGTTTTGTACTTACCCCTATGACTCCGTCATTTTTACTTACCCCTATTTTTCCGTCATTTATACACCTTAACTGATTGGCGGGCCTACTTGAGCTCTTTACCACCTTAGCCGATTGGCGGGTTACTTGATAGTTTAGTTTCTTTTTTGTCATTTACACGTCTTAGCCGATTGGCGGGTTTACTTGTGCGTTTTACCACCTTAGCCGTTTTGCGGGCCTACGTGATCATTTAATTTTCTTGTCAATCATATCCTACCAGTGGACGCCGACCCATAGAGGCGGCACGAGATTGTCACAACCCATTTTTGAACATTAAGAGAACTCCCCTTTTAAAATTAAATTTAAAATTGAACCTTAATAGTGAACTAAGGGACTTAAATTCGTTTTTTACGTTGGGGTAGATTTTGCAAAAGGGTGGGAATTTAGGCAGTGATGCAAACATTCTGGTTCTTAGTACGGTGGCAGCCCTAGTGGTGATGATCCCGAAAAGTACCACCTCATCCAGTATCTGAAAAGGCGCTTGCGCCGGAGGTATATCGGGTGGGTGACCGAACTTGTTACAGGCCTTAAAACCCTAGGGAGAGCACTAATGGAATCGAAAAAGCCTTATATCCTCTAGACACAGAAAGGAGGGACCTGAAAAGTGAAGAAAAAGTCCCAAGGGGCATTGCCCTGACCCCCCGCTTAGTGGTTTTTTAGACTCCTGATAAATCTCACACCCTTGACACCCAAAACGCCCTTTCCGGTCAAGAGAGGTCGCCCTCTTATTGACTCTTCCGAGGGATTGGTTTGTCGCATGGATTTCCATGCCTTTATATAGATCAAAGGATTTCCTTTGGTTCTTTAAAGGTGCATCCGAATCCCGCGGTGGGAGGCATTGGGGGTGTGAACGCCATTTGAAAAGGGGATTATCACCATCATCATCAAAAAATTATCACAAAAAAAATAATTCAATCAAAAAAGTCAAAAAGTTAAAAATAACCTAAAAAAGGGATCTTGTGGTGCCAGAACAACGACATCGCCTTACCCTCCATCATCCCATAGGGGAAGGAGGAAGAAAGTTTTCGGGCCTCACCCGAGGAATCCATACCCGACCCACCGCCAAACCATGCCATGGGCGGTTGATCCAACCTATGCCAATCCCGATTCATCCCCACCACATTCCCAACTCATTCCCACATGGAGGAAATCCCCATTTCCGATTCCCCCGCCCAAATCTAGTTCAACGCCACCGGACCCTTCGATGCACCCATATTCCCTTCCACATCCTCCACATTCCCTCAAAATCCATCCCATTTTCCCCCCATATCCACTCTAAATTCACCTTCCACAACCATCCAACAAACACCTCACTTCCAAATCCAACCCAATTCTCCACATCAACCCAAAATTTACCCCATTTCCCTTCCACATCCCCCATGCCCAATCTTCCCCAATCCCCTCCAAATACACCCAATTTTTCCTCCACATTAGCCCAACATACACCACAATTTTCCCCATCTCCCATGCCCAACTTTCCCACATTCACCCAAACCATGTCCAATTTTCCTTCAACACCCACTCCAAATCACCCCCATTTTTTTACATCCATCCAACCCCAATTTCCCTCCACCTCAACTCAAAGTATCCCCAATCCTTCCACATCAAACCAAAATACCCTAAATGTTCTCACATCCAATCCCAATATACCCTATTTTCCCTCCACATCCAATGTAAACAACCCCCATTTCCCCACATATACCAAAGTCATGCCCAATTTTCCCATATCCACTCCACATTTTCCCTCCAACCCAAATCCATCATATATCCCCCCATCTACCCAGGTCATGCCCAATTTTACCAAGGTCATGCCCAATTTTCCTCACCCTTTTACGTTGGCCATGGCCACATCTCTCCATACATTGGAAGGGTCATCCCTGTTTACCCCCATAACCAACCCAATGGCCATGATTGAAGACATGGTTAAAGCCTACACCGCATGGAAGGTTTCCCAAAGCCTTCCTCATCCATCTCATACACTCCCAAATCTTCATGCCACTTTCCTCCAAACTTCCCATCAACCCCCATTGTTCATAGCATTCAAGACTCCCATCAACCATGGGACCATTTGAGTGGGACTCAACGCCCAATTGCCCTAGTCCACCAAACATACTAAGGTCCAATGGCCCAACCCCACCAAGGCCCAATGGCCCAAACCCATCCCGGCCCAAGCCCACCAAGGCCTAATACCCCAAGCCAATTAAAGCCCCATACCCCAGGCCCAAGCTTATCAAGACTCATACCCAGGAGCCCCATTTTCAAACCTGCCATAATTCCCACAACATCCCATATACACCCAACAGACCCCCATTCTCTCTCAGATAACAAACCCGTCTCATCCAATCCCCCAACCTGACATAGGCCCCAGTAATCCACATACCTCGCACCCAACCTAATACAGGAATCCATCCCATACCATCAACCAACCTCAGTTCACCCATCCCCATGCCTCTCAAACCCATCCCCAAGGATTCCTCCAAACACAATGGCCCCGTCAAGCACCAGCCCAAATCTGCCTTTCACTCACCCCATTACCCCACAAGCCACTCATCAAAATTTCCCCCATGTACCATGGCCAACCTAGGTACCTGCCCAACCCATCCAAAACTCACAGGAAAATCTCATCCCTGCCCCATACATTGATCAACAATATGAGAAGGATGAGATAAGAAATAGTGGGGCATATGCCGGGGCAGTCGTCAGTTTCAATCCCCCACCACCCACATTCACCAATCCCCAGGCGGCCCAAAATGAAGTAGGGCATTATATCAGGGGACCAGCCCTAACTTTGCCATCAAGGGAATCGGAGTTGCTGAAAGAGAAAATGGATAAATCCAAAAGCAGTTGTTGAAGCTAGGGGGACCGAGATTCATGCCACAGATTTTCATATTTGTGTTTATTCGCCTAGGTGCCTTTGCCACCTAAATTTAAAGTGCCATCATTTGATAAATATAACGGCACCGACAACCCCATCAAACACCTCAAGTCCTACTACGGGGACATGTGCTAATATGGCGGAGATGAACGACTCCTCATCAAAGTATTCCAAAAATGTCTTACCGGCTCTGCGCTAAGGTGGTTCACCTCCCTTGAACCATCTATGATCAAAACTTGGAAAGACCTAACCCACCTATTTCAAGAGCAGTATGTTTACAATATTGATATCGAGCCACACAAATCCGATTTAGCTCGATTGAAATAGAAACCCGATGAGACGTTCAGTGAGTACCTCGGGAGGTGGAGAGCTTTGGTAACCCAAGTGAAAAATTGGATACCTGATGATGAGCAAATCGAGATGATCTCGAAAATACTTTGCTAGTCATCTTGGATTTCCTGGTATACCAACAGCAAGCCAGTTTTGCTAACCTAGTGAGAAATGCTAACTGCTGCGAGGATGCAATAAGAGAGGGTCATTTAAACAGAACGGTAACCAGTGGCGTCCGCAAGTTTCCTGAGCAGAGAATCAAGACAAGAGAAGGGGGAGAGGTCTAAGCTGTAATGACCACACAGCCCAACACCAATACAATGCCATTTCGATTTGGGGCAGCACCGGAAGCCCTAGCACCAATAAATCAGGCTCAAAGGCAGAGCAATGTTCCATGGGTGCAAATGACCCCTGAATAAAGAAGGGCCCGATTTAACCTAGTGTTCACTCCCCTGGGGAATTCCCTAAATATCTTATTACCCCTACTAGTCGAAAAGGGTCTGGTCACCATACTCCAACCATGACCTCCGCTGAATTTGCCCCCTAGAGGTTACGATCCTAGCTTACATTGTAATTACCACCAGGAACTTGGACACCCAACTGATCGATGCTATCCATTAAAGCATGCGATACAAGACCTCATTAAGGTAAGAAAACTCATACCTCCAGCACCTCCCCAAGCTAATCAGCACACTAATATCATGCAGGCACCTTTGCCGCCGCACCCGTAGGGAGGAATGGCCCAAGGGCCATAATTAACATGCTGCAAGAAGAGATGGAAGAGGTGGACCCCTCAGAATATATTGGCATAGGGGAAAACTATGATGACTCATGGCAGTTGAATCAGGAGAGCGAGACTGTTGGCGTAGTTGAACCTTTGAACTTGGCCGACTATTTTCCAAGCCCAACACCTCAAGTAGCACCATTGCAAATAGTAGCGCCTCTAGATCTAAGGTTGTACTTTCCCACGCTAGCTCCCGTTAATCAGGTCCAACCCAATTGGGTCTCCCCTCAATAGTACCAATCATATCCGACACCAACCCCCATAAATTACTTGGTGCCCAATTTTACCCTACCCTCAGAATCAGCTCCAACCTCCTACAATTGGCCCAACTTTGCCATACCCCCACTAGCATACAGTTGGCCCAATTTTACCACATTGCCACCAGTGCCTCTAGTCCCAGTACCAGTCAACCAAATCAGGCCTAGCTTCGCCACACCAACCCCTCCAATTCAATCTTACTTGGCACCACCATCCATCCCATTCCAAATCCACGGACCTACTTATAATCCCTGTCAGGTCTTGCTCGACTATAGCCAAACAGATGCTAATGCAGGCGGTAATCGAGAAGGGGCAGATTAGTTTGTAACCCAGTTGGGCAGAATTTCCAAATAGCCCGAGGCACCGATACCAACCCAACCAGAAGTGAGAAGGGAACCGGCAGCAGTCCATCCCATGGAGCGCATGCGCCGGGAGTACATGATAGAAACTCAATTGAGGCGAACTCTGACCCACATCACCATTTGGGACCTATTGATGATGTCTCCTCCCCATTTCCAAGCTATAATGGGAGTACTTAAAGACTCTCACGTGTCCGATAAGGTCTCGCCATATGAAGTAGGGTAAATGATCGGACAGATTTTGACCCCTAACGCCATCTCATTTTCAGACGCTGACCTCACAGAAGGAGGGAACCACTTTAGACCCCTCAATGTCATGGCCGAAACCAGAAACTTAATGATACCACTTGTATTGAGAGATAATGGTTCAAAATTGTGTATGCCTGCTGCGAACTGTGATCAAGATTGGGGTCGACCCGTCTATGTTTCGACCAGGCCGAAAAAGCGTAAGAGGGTTTGATAAGACAAGGAGAGAAGTGATAGGAGAAGTCGATCTTGAGCTCACCATTGGGCCGATGACCTTCTCAATGCCATTCCAAGTCATGGACATCAAGTCATCCTTTAACCTGCTGTTAGGGTACCCATGGCTGCATGAAATTGGGGCAGTACCCTCCACCCTACATCAACAGCTCAAGTTCATCGCAAAAGGGAGAATGGTATCCGTAATGGGAGAGGGACGAGAGGAAAGAGAGAAAACGACATACAATATAAAAAATCTTAAGGTGCTAGATATACGACACACTATTGAGGACACTGACCTTCACAATTTTCAATATGATGGGTCAGCAGTAGTGGCACTAGAATCCTCTGGAAAGGTTATCGAAAAAATTAGAGGAGGAATAGTGGCAGCAGTAGCCATGCTTCAGAAATGGGGTTATCAAAGAGGCAAAGGATTGGGTCCTCACCTACAAGGCAAAAAAAACCAATCAGATCCAAGGGCGGACAACGAGTCAAATTCGGCTTAGGCTACAAGCCTACCGATGAGGAAGTCCAGGAGGCCAAGGAGAAGGCTCAAACCATTGCAGTAGACAAAGCTAGGGGGATAAACCTGGAAGATGAATCCCCTCTGTGACCTCACATCAGAAGCACTTTCATAAGTGCAGGGGTCATCAAGATCGACCAGAATGGGATAACTAGGCTAACCTCATATAAAAGAGCCATTGTCCATGAGACCAATCCCCACATCATTTCCCCAATTATCGAAATCAACTTGGCCTCCATGTCCCTTTTTGAAGAGGAGGTACCCCTGCCTGTATAACCACCTGCCCATCCCAAGCCTGTACTGATATTTGATGACCAGGTTCAAGATGAACCCATGGTTAACCTGTTGGGGGTTGACCCTCAAAAACCATCTCAATCAACCTCCTCCACTAGACCATGTAAAGGTGTGGCACCTTAGGTGAGGAATTGGGCTTCAATGCCCCTAACCTTGGAAGCATCAAATGGCCACAAATAAGGCACCAGCTTCCAAAAAAAAAAACAACCTATAAATAGTGGGATTAGCCCCTAGCAAGCAATTCCTTGTGTGTATAGAGATCCGCCTTGCCAAGGGCTGTTCTCTGAAGAAAAAGAAAAACCTAAAAAAATAGAAAAATAAAAATCAAAAACATAAAAAAGGCACAAAATCATCTAAAAGTATTATCTTTCAAAATTCTCGATAAAAACAAACATGATGCCTTATAATTGAAAAACTCGTCCCACATGAAATCGACTCCTTTCCTGTAGAAATACACGAAGAGGTAGGAGTCACGAGTTTGGACAAGGAGGTTCAAAGTGAGGAGCTTCCCAATGAACTCCTCGACCAATACGCCGATTTTGAGAATGGTCCTAACCTAATAATTGAAGAGATCGAAGAGGTTAATTTGGGCACTGAGGAGGATCCTAAAATCACTAAGATTGGAACGTCGCTGTCTCCTAAGGAAAGACAAAGCATGATTGAATTCCTTCGATCATACCGAGACGTCTTCGCATGGTCATATGAAGATATGCCTGGTTTGGACCCTGATTTGGTCGAACATGAGTTGCCATTGTATCCAGATGTCAAGCCAGTCAAGCAAAGGTTGAGGTGCCTCAGGCGAGGATGGATGCTAAAAGTGAAAGACAAAGTCATTAAGCAATAAAATGTAGGCTTCCTCATGGTCTCCAAATACCCGTAGTGACTAGCTAACATCGTGCCAATATAAAAAAAAGATGGAAAGGTTTGCATGTGCATTGACTTTAGAAACCTCATTAAGGCAAGCCTAAAAGATGACTTCCCTTTGCCACACATCGACATCTTGGTCAATAACACTGCCAGGCACATGATGCTCTTGTTCATGGATGGGATTTCTGGGTACAATCAGATCAAGATGGCAGAGGTAGACTAAGAAAAGATAGCGTTCATCACTCCAATGGGCACTTTCTGCTACAGAATCATGCCATTTGGGTTAAAAAATGTCAGAGCGACATATCAGAGAGCGATGATTGCACTATTCTAAGACATTATGCATCAAGAAATCGAGGTTTACGTTGACGACATGATAGCTAAGTCTTAGGAAAGAGGTGATCTTCTGGTGAACCTCCAAAAGCTATTTGAAAGACTAAGGAAGTATAGGTTGTGTTTGAACCCTCAAAAATGTGTGTTCGATGCTATGTCAGGAAAGTTGCTAGGATTCATCATCAGCAGAAGAGGCATTGAAGTTGACCCAATCAAAGTAAGAGCCATCATCGAAATGCCACCGCCATCTATCGAGAAAGAAGTCAGAGGATTCTTGGGTAGAATATAGTACATTAGTCGATTCTTGGCTAGAATACAGTACATTAGTCGATTCATTGCACAGTTAACTCCTATCTGCACACCGATTTTCAAGCTACTAAGGAAAGATTCGCCCATCAATGGAATGATGACTGCCAAGCCGCATTCGATAAAAGCAAAAGTTATCTCCTCAACCCTCCAGTGTTGGTACCACCCGTACCAGGGAGACCCCTCCTAATGTACCTCTCAATGATGAAATTTTCGATGGGATGTGTCCTCGGGCAGCACGATAAAATTGATAAAAAAGACCAGGAAATCTACTACCTGAGCAAGAAGTTCACTGATTATGAGACACACTATTCTCATCTAGAGAAAGCATGTCTGGCTCTCGTGTGGGCCACACAGAAGCTTTGCCACTACTTGCTCTCTCAGGCAATACTCCTTCTGGCGTGAATGGATCCTCTAAAATACCTGTTTGAAAAGCCATCTCTTACTAGGTGGACCGCACGCTGGCAACTTCTCTTATCAGAATTTGACAACACCTATGTCACTTAGAAGTCAATCAAGGGGCAAGCACTTACCGATCATCTTGTCGAGAATCCTTTACCTGATTACAAGCCTTTGAGAACCGTGTTCCCTGATGAAAACATTTTATTCATGACAGAGGATGACATAGAAAAGGCAGTAGAATCATGGTAATGCATTTTGATGGGGCATCGAATGTAGAAGGTCATGGAGTTAGCGCTATTCTAATTTCACCGAAAGGGTCCTGTTAAGTGGTGAAAAATGCCACTTTGCACCCTTTAACCAGACCTTTCATGGACCTGCAAGCACACTAATAAGCCTCTGTTGAGTGCATTTTATAGATAGCAAGGAAATCTGGTAATAATGAAGAAAAGCACTCAAGAATGCCTAACAAGGAGCCATCTCTCAGCACAGGACGAACTCAGCAATAGCACACCAAAGGGGTAGCACATCATTGAACCCTTGGAGCACGTGGCTGCAGTAGAGCAAGGTGAAGGAAGTGAGAATATGTTGAAAATGTCCTATCGATTGGTCACCTGAAGAGTTTGATAGGAGCTGAAAGCATTGAAAGGAAGGAATTCGTGCAGTTGAGAAGGGTTCAACAGGATAAGAAAGCAGAAAAAGGAAGAATTCGTGCAGAAGTGAAGAATTCGATAGGATCAAAGAAACTATCGAGTAGTTGAGAGAGAAAGAGAATTCAACCTATCGAAAGCTAGCTTAAGGGAAAGAGGAGACCTATCGGAAGGTTCCTTGAACCCATCGAATGGTCCAATTAACCTATCAAAATAGAAGTGCTGAAATAACACCTATCACAGAATGATTTGAACCTTTCGATAGGAACAAAGGTCATCCGATCAAAGCGATAGAATGTGAATCCTTAACCTATCGAATCACTCTTCCAACTTGTCGAAAGCCCTAGATCAAGTGCAGTGAAGCTGAAGCATCTAAGCCCAACCTATTGAAACCTATCGAAACCTATCGAAGAGACCAGGGAACCTATCGAAAGAGGCTACAAGCTTACTTGTAACCTGTCAGAAGCTTCTCCAACCTGTCGAAATTGTGTGCTGAACTTCTCAAAAACTATGTCATGCACACGCTGTGACTTAGTGACCTATTGCATGCAAATCGAGGCACTTTGGTGACCGGTGCGACGTTCTAGGAGATGCCGTAGGAAACCCTAACTGACCTCTAACAGAACTCTAACAAACTCTGGCAACCTTCTAGAAGGGATTTTTGGCAGGAAAAATAGAAGAGAAAGCTATATATTGAGATCTCCAATTGTCATTGCAAAAGATCAAAATTCTGAGCAATTTTCTAGAGATTAGAGCTTGCAGCGAGATTCCATTTTTGCTCCTTTAGCCCAACTATGGTTGGCTAAATCCCTAGGAGAAGCGAGGAGTGAGTTAGATCTATAATTGGGTAAGGTTAAGAGTGTTGCTGGGGTTAATTGTTGCATAGACTACAGATATGAGAGTATTCCATTGTAAGAGTGACCTTGTTTACAATGTAAATATTGTTTTCAATGTTTTAATTAGATCTAAAGCTCTTTTAATTCCTCTTGGTGCTCGATCGGATTTGTGTAGAGGAGTTGCTTGATCAGCTCACCCACTTAACTGGTAGACCTCTTGGATATCATCTGAATTCCCTGGATCTGATATCCCTGTAATTTCCTGTATCTGTGACCTGGAAATTGCAGTATCTGTAGTGGTTTTAATTATTCTAATTGAGGCTCTGGATTTGTAGGAGATCTCTAGGATGGTCTGTGACCATTAAAGTGGACAGATCATAACCTTAAGGTGAATCTGAGCTCAGGCCTTAATTGGATTTATCTACTGCAATCTATTGATTCGATAAAGCCTATAGGATGGTCTGTGACCATTAAAGTGGACAGATCATAGCCTTAAGGCTAGGTAGATCCTGTGACTTGAAGTGGAAGTTTTACCCTGCAGCTGTGCTTACGAACAGTGCCTGTGGCCAGCTGAGGGACTTATGTGCTTTTGAACCCTTGTAATATGCTTAGCTCAACCTGATTACAGTGAAGACAATCTCCAAGCTGTTCTTCTCCATTTTCTGAGTTTTTAAACCTTCCATCTGCAAGATCTGAAGCTCCAGATTCGATCCAAAACAATTTGCACTTTATTTGTAGTTTAGTTTAAGTGACCACTCATTTTAAAAGTCTCCCCTATCTTTTAACTAAAGTAGAGATAGCTAGGGTGTCAGATCTCTCACAGATCTGGAGATCTATCCTATTTCCAACCAGCCTCCCTGTGGACATTCCCTTACTCACTATTCTTTTAAAGCTTGCTACAAAGGACCCTGTATCTTGCAGGCCTAGGATCTTTTAGATGTGCTGAATCCATATCTGTTTTCTCCTAATTTTTACATCATAAATCAGCACACTAAAAATTCCACAACAAGTTTTTGGCGCCGTTGCTGGGGAGGCAGATTAGAAATATATAGATCTAAGTTTTGATCATAGATTTGTAGTTTTTGTTTGATTTTACTAACTTGCATTTGTGAGTTTTACTGTTTTCAATATTTTGTGTCTATTCCAACAGATCTGAGTATAGAGTGAGAGGAGAGCTGTGCTGAAGGCTGCTCTATAGTTTGCATCCCTTCTCCCCTATTTATTTTCATATCTGCTGATTTTTAGATTAGTTAATCAATTGTGTTGTTTCTGTTGGTTGTGTGAGAATTTACTCTGCATTCAGTTGTGAGTGTTGTATGTTTGGTAGGAGAACTCTGCAATCTCAGATTTTTCTACTAAATCTAGAGGTTGAAAGACTTCTCAGATCCAAACCAACTACATCCACAGCTGTTGAATTTGAATATGTTGAAATGGGTGAGCAGCAGCAGCCTCGAACTCTCAAGGAATTCAATGCACCAGGGATCTACAATTCTCCCTTCTGCATTCAGTTCCCTACTGCTCAAGGAAACTATGAAATTAAATCATCCATCATTCAGATGTTACCCTCATTTCATGGCTTGATCAAGGAGGATCCCTATAAGCATATAGATGAATTCTTAGGACTGTGCACCACCTTCAACATCGCAGGTTTGGGGGAGGAGGCCACCAGGATGAGACTCTTTCCTTTTTCATTAAAGGACAGAGCCAGGACCTGGTTATCTTTGCTTCCACCTAACAGTATTCAGTCCTAGAGTGATCTCCAATGTCAGTTTTTGGCTAAATTCTTTCCTATGTCAAAGACCAGCCAGTTGCGGAAGGGTATCATCTCTTTTACCCAAGATCCAACTGAAGACTTTCATCAATCCCGAGAGAGATTTAAGGAACTCCTCAAGAAATGCCCCCAACATCAAATCCCTGAATGGCAATTGGTTCAAAGCTTTTATCTGGGAATTGATTCAAAGAGCAGGGACATGGTAGATGCTTCTTGTGGAGGCACCTATCTCCATAAAACTACTGAGGAGGCATGGGAGCTTTTTGACATCATCAGTGAGAACTCTATGCAAAGGGAAACCTTAGGAAGAGATCTAGAGCCTCCTAAATTGATAAAAGAGAACACCTCAAGAGGAAAGATATATGAAGTGTGTGTACCAAGTGAGTTGGAAAAGAAAGTGGACAGCTTAACTCTGAAGTTTGATAGGCTGATGGGAGCAATGCAGTCACCTGTGGCTGCTAGAGTGGAGGAGGCATGTGCTTTATGCCAGTCCCCTGCTCACTCCCTAGAGGAATGCCCATCAGCTGCCTAATTTCCTGATTTTGTAGCATGGCATGGTAACTCAAGCCTATGGGCGGCAACTGTGCTAGTATCAATGGGAAACTACCCCAATCGAGGTGGAGACAAGATGGATACCCAACCAGTGCGATGGCAGCTGACTCGGCCAGCCCATGCCCTACAGAAATGTTCAGCCCTATCGACAAAGTTATGCCCTAAGACCTCAATATCAGCAAACCATGGCCCAACCTGTAGCTCCTCCTGTGCAACAAGCTGCACCTACTCCAGCTGTGAGAACACCATCTTTTGAGGAACAAGTTCTATCTTCATTACAGAACTTGAACACTTTAACCCAAACTGTGCATTCTCACAACCAAAGCATAAAAAAGATAAAGGATCAGCTTGGTCAGCTGTCTGATGCTCTGACTAGGAGAGAGGGAGGAAGGTTACCTAGCCAACCACAAGATAACCCACGAAGACAGTTTGTAGTGGGTAAAGTTTCCTCCACATATGAGGAAGCCAAATCTGTTACAACTTTGAGAAGTGGTAGGCTAGTGGGCAATCAAGTGGGCTGTGAGCCTGTGAGAAGTCTGAAGGAAGATAATGGAAGGAGTTTTCCAAGAACACAACAGAGGTCACTAGTGGTGGACCTTCAGGAACAACGCAGTGTCAATAAAGAGGATGATATGGATCCTCAAGGAAAAGAAAAAATCAAAAAGAAATAAGCCCCATTGGCTAAGGCTGCAAATGAGGGAGCAATCCCTCAGTTGCCACTTCCCAAAGCATTGCAAGGACCCTCCCCTTTTGACAAAGGGCAGGGCAAAATTGAGGAAATGATGGAGACTTTCAAGCAAGTAAAGATTAATCTACCTTTACTGGATGCCATTAAACAAGTCCCAGCCTACGCCAAATTTCTGAAGGAGTTATGCACCCATAAAAGATAGTCTAGGACATACTTGTCCAAGAAAGTTTTTTCAGCAGAGAAGGTAAAACGCATTCTGCCCATTACAACCCCCACCAAACTTCAAGACCCTAGAGTGCCCACTATCCCCTGCATCATTGGGGATCATAAAATTGAGAAGGCCCTATTGGACTTAGGAGCCAGTGTGAACTTGCTGCCCTATGCAGTCTATGAAAAATTGAGCCTGGGAGACTTGAAGCCCACACCTGTAGTCTTGCAATTGGCTGACAGGTCCGAAAGGAAGCCTGTGCGAGTCATTGAAGATGTCCTGGTGGGAGTTGACAATTTTTTTTATCCTGTTGACTTTGTGGTGTTAGATATGGAGCCAAGTAAAGGTAATTCCTCAATCCCTGTGATTCTGGGCAGGCCCTTCTTGGCCACTGCAAATGCTTGCATTCAATGCCGATCTGGAATCATGGAGGTCTCCTTTGGCAATATGAAAGTAAAATTGTAGGTGTACAACACCAGCTCTCAACCCCCTTCTGACGAAACTTGTTTTTCCATTGTAGGGCTGGAGGAGGCTCTGCATGATAACCCTCAATAGCTGCTGCAAAACAATGGTTGGCCTATAGAGACAAAATTGCAATAAGGGGTTGAACAATTGCTAAGAAATGGATTCAAGAAGGATGAAAAGTTCAAGGAACATGGGGAGGCCGTTAACCTTTCAGATCCTCCAGATTAGCACCTGCAGCTGAGTATGTATCATATGTACCATATTTTACTTCTGTTTTAGATTTGTTTTTACTTTGCATCTCTAGTAGAATTCTTTTGAAATAAATATGCCATGTTCTCTAGTGGATCATCTTTTCAAATTTACCAGCTTCCCTAAGATAAGGGGAGCTCATCCACATAAGAATCCAATCATAGGGCCGCATAGCAATAGAGTCTGATAAGTGCTGAAGCTAAGGGTGCCCAGAAAGGCAGCTTTATCTGGGTTCTGGAGCCTGCGATAGGTTGGAATCCACATTTTGTTAGGTTTCATGGTGATTTCGATAGGATATCTAATGGCTTTGATAGAAACTGGATGTTTCGACAGGTAAAACCAACTGCTCGATAGGTTAAATAAGGGCAAACAAAGATTTCGATAGGTGCTGAGTACATATCGGACACCTATAAAAAAGATGCTATCTCTGTCGTTTAAACCTATCGATAGGATGGTCTTACCTATCGAAATCCTTAAAAATCTTCCCTTTTGAAAGCTTTGATGTCTAAGCTTTCGATAGGATGCACCAACCTATATAAACCATTCCATTCATCCTATCAAAATCGCATTTTCACCTATATATCCCTGTCGATAGGTCATTTGTGCTTCATTCCTTTTCCTTTGCAAAACCCTAGCTCTCTTCCTCATTTTTTTACCTCCCTCTTTCTCTACTAAATCCTCACAAAATCTTCTACTATTTAGTGTGTCATCTTGTCAAGACATTCAACGTGCATAGAGGAGCAGTTTGCCCCTGATTTTAGAGAAATTGGAGCGGTGCATCGCTAGCATTGTGAAACCCTAGGTACCTGGAGGTGAGTTGCCTTCCTACCATCACTCTGTTGTCTTTCTAACGTTTTCCCATTCCAAGTTGGTGAGAAATTACTCCCTTAGATTATAATGGGTGAGCCTGAGGAAACACTAGCCATCGTACGTCGGAAATCATCTGCATCCACCCCTAGATCCTCCAAGAAAGTTCTTCCTACTACCAAACCACCTGTAAAGAGGAAGCTCGCTGAGGGGACACCCAAAAAGAGTTCTAAAGCTAAGAAAACCAAAGCTGTAGAAATTCAGGAACCTGTAGTAGAAACACCCTTAGAGAGAGCTACCCTTGACAGGCCCATTGCTGTAGAGCTTTCGGCTATACTAACCGCCCCCAATGAATTTGTTGACAAGTTAAACCTTGTCCCTGAGACTGGACTTGATTTGGCACATTTTGCCAACATTGGAGAGTGCCAGAAAACATTGAGCTATTTGAAGAAAGAAGGCTTGTTGCCCCTACTTTCGCCATTGAAGGATCAGTGTATCCCAGGTTGGTGAAGTTATGGTACCAAAATCTGAAGAAGAAGGTGGCTCCGGGGACGGATGATGTTTTAGAAATTTCGATTAATGATTGGCAACTGACTATCGATCACAGAGACATAGGAATGGCTTTGGGGGTCCCATACCAATTTGACTCCAACTGCGCTGAGGGAGCACCTGTTGGAGCTACATTTAAGGATATGGCTAAGTTGCTAACCAATGGGATTGTGGGTTCTGGAGAATCCCTGATGAGAAGAGACCTCCATCCTAGCCTCAGATTCATGGATACCATCTTAAGGAAAAATGTCTATGTTACAGGACATTTGTAGGTGAGAAGGTACCCATTAGTGAATGCCTTGTTTTATTGTTCCAAAGGGCAGTTCGTGAATGCACCTAAGCTGATCTTTGAAACTATGGTGGACATAAATGACAAGGTGCTAAAAAGACAGGCTTTTGCTAAGGGAGGAGGCCTACCTTTCAGCAGACTCATCACCTGTCTGCTCAAAGCTGGAAGTATAAGATCACGGAGGCTGAGCTAGTGGAGAAAATGGCTCACAAGGTTTTTGGGAAGAGAGAATGGTCTACAAGTTTAACCCTGATTCAAAAGACCAAACCGGTTGTAGCAGAGGAGGTGCCCACTACCTTAGCAATAGATCATGCTGCTGACATTCCCCCATCCACCATTCCTCCTACATCACCCACTTTTTCATCCACCTTACCTACACCATCACCTACACCTGGGATCCTGAACCTCCCCACCTTCTCCGAGCCTATCCCCACCATGTCTTCCCCACCCTCCCTCCATCCCCTTCCTGATTTTCCCCCTCCACCACTTCCTACACATACACAGGGTTTGGACCAGTTCACTTCTACTGGTTTCTCTACCCTCATTTCTTCAATTGTGGAGGATGTTGCTCATGAGTACACCCCACTTCTTGACTCTCCCCACACCACTCCTCCTCACTTTACCCATGCCCCTTCCTCTCCTTTCCATCCCATTCATTCACCCATCCCCTCTACCTCTACCCTGCCTGATACTTTCACCTAAATCCTCTCCCTCCTTCAATCCATTCAGGCCCAAGTGGCCACTAACACTGACCACCAGGCCCTCATGAGCTCATGTCTCTAATCAATTCAATCCACCCTCACTCCCCCCACTTCAGTCTCCCATCCTTTTCCCCCTTCTCCTCCCTCCCCTGATCCCTCCCTTTTAAATTTCTCTCCTCCCTTTTCACCTATGCCCTCCCCCATCCCTACGAATATTCTTTTTGTGGAGTTAGCCGCTCCATCTTTACCCCCATTTTCCCCTCCAGCACCTGTTATGCCTTCATCCCCACCGCCTGTTTGAGCGATTCGAGATACCCACCACCCATTTCCCTTTGTCTTCCCCCCTGTTTTCCAGGATGCCTCCACCCAAACTGATCCATGGGAGGATCTGGTTCTTTCCACCCCCTCCTCTTCATCCACTCCACCCTCATCTTTGCCTCTTGTCCTTTGCCAATCCATGTACATTCCTCCCTACCTCACCCTCCTGTATGCAATGAAGGACAACCCTTACATCCACAGGGATGTCTTGAGAGGTATGGCTGCACTTCGGGCTTCCCTTGAAGCCCCTTATGAGGAGAGAATTGCCAACATTGAATTAGAACACCGAATCCAGCTCCGCGATATCTCTCAACGATGGTATGAAATCCTGATTCGATATGAGTCAACAAAGCAAGTGGCAGCGGCTGAGAGTCTCATTGCCAAATATGAAAAGAAGAATTATGAGCTCCTCAAGCAAAAGTTAGCCAATGCTCAGGAGATCATCAAGGCCACCAAGGAGCTCTAAGATGCTAACCTCCTCTATGTTGCCAAGAAGATTGATCTTTTAGAGAAAAAGGTTGCTTCCTTGTTGTCTAAACCCTTTGAGCCTACCCCTCTTGCTACAACACCTCCTACTGCACCTCCCCCCCTCCCCCATGCCCCCCCTACTATTCCTTCCGTGACCCCCCCTATGGATGTTGCCCCTACTGCCACTGCCCCTCCTCCCTCACCTCCCGCCTCGCATCCCCCTCCCACCCCACCTGTAGAGGCTCCACCTCCCTCTCCTGCTAAAGTACCTCCACCTGACAAACCTATCCCTCCCAAACGGAAGAGGACTTACTCCAAAAGAACCACCAGCGCCAAGCGATCTATTGCTTTTACTGCCGCTATAAAAAAAGGGAAACAACCTGCTGCCCCATCCGAGGAAGCTGCGCCCCCAGGTCCTCCCCTCAGTCTGACCCCCATGGCACCCTACTCACTAGAGATGAAAGACGAAAGGCTGCTGCGACTCTAGGACTGGACCCCATGGAGCTTTTCCCTTCCGATTCGGATTCTGATCCTGCACCTGTGGTTGATCCTAAAGGCAAAAATCCTGCTGCCTAGTCTGAGGAGGCTAGCATTAAACAACCTAAGCAATCTAAATCCAAGGGCAAAGCCCCTGCATCTAGGCGGTAGCTGGCACCAAGCTGTATATAAATGTGGCCATGTGTTGTTTCAGTTTCTTTTTTCTCTTTCTCTCTGTTTCATTTGTCTCTTGTATATATTTGACATTTTTGTTGTGATATTCTATAGCTATCTTCTTACCCTGTCTCCCTCTTGATTGCTGTGTCTAAAAACATTGAGGACAATGTTCATCTTAGGTTTGGAGGTATGGCAGGTGTGCCAATAAAATGAGTTAATGCTTTGTGTAGCTATGCTGAAAAAGTTTTTGACAATAAAGCGATTTCCCACCTGATTTTTTGGAAAAGAGGAAATTAAAAATTTTTTAAAACTGAAATGAGCTGTAGTCTTAACATTTTTCATGAAGCAAATGTCAAGAATTTTCAAAATTTTTTTTTTTTTAAAAATTGATGATTAGTGAATCTGAAGTGAGAGAAAACTGTGAGGATTCCCCCCAGAAACTTTGATGGATGACCATATCCAGTGAGATTTGGACCTGAAAATTATTAATTTCTTTGAAGAGTGTCTAAGCAATTTCTTCTGCTTTAAGGACTGACTGGACCTAATTTGGATCCCTAGAAGTTAGGCAAATCCAAGTTGAAACAACTTGACAACACTCATGACACTGAGAACATGAAGTAAGGCCATCCCTTGGATAGTTTGAGCCTAAAATGCCCCACCTTTGAATTGCCCTTGATACACACCATTTGAGCCTTGAAATCACAATTTTTCCTCGATAGATACCAGAAATGCAAACCCAAAACTCTTTAATCTGATGTAGCCTGACCTCACTTTGAAATCTCAGAAGGTAAAGGTAAAGGAATGGAAGAAGGTAGAGCTGGTTTGAGAAGTGGGTACAACAGGAGAAAAACACAATTGGTGGCATTGTGGCATTCCAGCCTAAAAATAAAAAAAATAAAAAAAAAAAAGAAGAAGAGAAAAAATAGAAAGGCAAAATAAAAGGTTGAGAAAGAGAAGTCATTTCATTGAAAGACTGAAAAAAAAAGGATTAGAAACTGATCATTTCAAATCTGAAAATTCAAGAAGTAGATGGAATTATGCTGAAATGAAGGAGGTATTGTCCAGACACCTCCTTACCTTTACTGATTTCTCAAATTTGAATCCTATTTTACCCTGTTATATCTTTCACAAATTTCACCCATAAGCCACATTACAACCCAGTAAAAAGACCCTACTGATCTGAAATGGAGTGAGCTGTCATGTGGAGATGAGAATTTGCTTAATCTATGGAGAAAAGAGTTAGAAAATTTTTAGGAATTAAAGCAATGCCTATGCTCCTGCTTGCAGTCCTATTTGAGGGCTGCAACTGATCTTGAGCTGTGTGAAATGATGCACCCTTCGATTTTTGATATGAGTGAACAGCCCCAGTATGATTTGGGTCTAAAATAAGAGATTTGGGGTGGTATAAGAACAAAATTCTTGAATTAAAGGTGAGCTCTGCATCAAAGTTTTAAGCCCAATGCCTTGACACGAACTAATTAAGAATGAAGGAATTACAGCAGAATTTCAGGTTTTGAATTGGTGATTTTTCTACTAAAAATCCTTTGGAATTAAATGGACATGGTGTGAAATTCATTTTACTTCACTTAAACTCTGTTTTAATAGGTTGCACTATTGTTAACTAAGTTTATTGGAGAAGTTTGTGGGTACCTTCACTGAAAACCCTCAGGAGACTTCACTCCTCCACTAGGGATCACCTAGGGGTTTAAAAGTCTTGGTGGATGTGCTAAATCCATCCGTGTTCCCTACGAAAGTGGCATTTTGTTTTTCTTTGAATTCTCCTTTGCTCAGGAACTAGCAAAGCTTAGGTTTGGGGGTGTGTTAAGTGGTGAAAAATGCCACTTTGCACCCTTTAACTTGATCTTTCATGGACCTGCAAGCACACTAATAAGCCTCCGTTGAGTGCATTTTGTAGATAGCAAGGAAATCTGGTAATAATGAAGAAAAGCACTCAAGAATGCCCAACAAGGAGCCATCTCTCAGCACAGGATGAACTCAGCAATAGCACACCAAAGGGGTAGCACATCATTGAACCCTTGGAGCGCGTGGCTGCAGCAGAGCAAGGTGAAGGAAGTGAGAATATGTTGAAAACGTCCTATCAATTGGTCACCTGAAGAGTTCGATAGGAGCTGAAAGCATTGAAGGGGAGGAATTCGTGCAGTTGAGAAGGGTTCGACAGGATCAGAAAGTAGAAAAAGGAAGAATTCGTGTAGAAGTGAAGAATTCGATAGGATCCAAGAACCTATCGAGCAGTTGAGAGAGAAAGAGAATTCAACCTATCGAAAGCTAGCTTGAGGGAAAGAGGAGACCTATCGGAAGGTTCCTTGAACCCATCGAATGGTCCACTGAACCTATCGAAATAGAAGTGCTGAAACAACACCTATCGCAGAATGATTTGAACCTTTCGATAGGAACAAAGGTCATCCGATCGAAGCGATAGAATGTGAATCCTCAACCTATCGAATCACTCTTCCAACCTGTCGAAAGCCCGAGATCAAGTGTAGTGAAGCTGAAGCATCTAAGCCCAACCTATCGAAACCTATCGAAGAGACCAGGGAACCTATCGAAAGAGGCTATAAGCTTACTTGTAACCTGTCGAAAGCTTCTCCAACCTGTTGAAATCATGTGCTGAACTTCTCAAAAACTATGTCATGCACATGCTTTGACTTGGTGACCTACTGCATGCAAACCGAGGTACTTTGGTGATCGACGCGACATTTTAGAAGATGTCCTAGGAAACCCTAACCGACCCACGTGCTCTAACAGAACTCTAACAAACTCTGACAACCTTCTAAAAGGGATTTTTGGCGGGAAAAACAGAGGAGAAAGCTATATATTGAGATCCCCAATTGTCATTGCAGAAGATCAAAATTCTGAGCAATTTTCCAGAGATCAAAGCTTGCAGTGAGATTCCATTTTCCCTCCTTTATCCCAACTATGGTTGGCTAAATCCCTAGGAGCAGCGAGGAGTGAGTTAGATCTGTAATTGGGTAAGGTTAAGAGTGTTGCTGGGGTTAATTGTTGCATAGACTATAGATCTGAGAGCATTCCATTGTAAGAGTGACCTTGTTTGCAATGTAAATGTTATTTTCAATGTTTTAATTAGATCTAAAGCTCTTTTGATTCCTCTTGGTGCTCGATCGGATTTGTGTAGAGGAGTTGCTTGATCAGCTCACCCACTTAACTGGTAGACCTCTTGGATATCATCTAAATTCCCTGGATCTGATATCCCTCTAATTTCCTGCATCTGTGACCTAGAAATTGCAGCATCTGTAGTGGTTTTAATTGTTCTAATTAAGGCTCTGGCTTTGTAGGAGAATTCTAGGATGGTCTGTGACCATTAAAGTGGATAGATCATAACCTTAAGGTGAATCTGAGCTCAGGCCTTAATTGGATTTATCTGCTGTAATCCATAGATTCGATAAAGCCTATAGGATGGTCTGTGACCATTAAAGTGGACAGATCATAGCCTTAAGGCCAGGTGGATCCTGTGATTTGAAGTGGAAATTTTACCCTGGAGCTGTGCTTGTGGACAGTGCCTGTGGCCAGCTGAGGGACTTATGTGCTTTTAAACCCCTGTAATATGCTTAGCTCAACCTGATTGCAGTGGAGACAATCTCCAAGCTGTTCTTCTCCATTTTCTAAGTTTTTAAACCTTCCATCTGCAGGATCTGAAGCTCCAGATTCGATCCAAAACAATCTACACTTTATTTGTAGTTTAGTTTAAGTGACCACTCATTTCAAAACTCTCTCCTGTCTTTTAACTAAAGTAGAGATAGCTAGGGTGTCAGATCTCTCACAGATTTGGAGGTCTATCCTATTTCCAACCAGCCTCCCTGTGGACATTCCCTTACTCACCATTCTTTTAGATGTGCTGAATCCATCTCTGTTTTCTCCTGATTTTTACATCATAAATCAGCACACTGAAAATTCCACAACAGGTCCCACGTATCAGTCTCCATCAAACTCAATTTCCTCTCCACCAACTATATGGCCGAATATGAAGCTTGCGTAGCTGGATTACAAGCAGCTCTTGATCTGAACGTAACTCATCTCAGGGTGTTTGGCGATTCACAACTGATAATATGTCAGACCAATGGAGATTGGAAGAAAAAGGATGAAAAGTCAATCCCATACCATGAACACCTCGAAGATTTGATAACATGCTTCGAAGAGATTGCCTTCTCTTATGTCCCGCGAGCAAGGAATCATGTTGCCGAGGTGCTTGCAACATTAGCATCAATGGTCAAAGTTCCTTACGGCATTGAGATGAAGCCTATCATGATCAGGCAGAGAAATGAGTCAGCCTTTTACCTCTAGATCAAGGAACCGACAAAGTTAGATGATGAGCCTCCGTGGTTCTCAGACATCAAGAACTTTCTTGAAACATGTGCTTTTCTTGAGGGCATAGCCAAGGCAGACAGACAGACCATCCAACATCTAGCATCAAATTATGCCATCTGCGATGAGTGCCTCTATAAGCAATCATATAATAACATCCTATTCAGATGCTTAACTGAAAGGAAGGCAGTCAACGTCATAAAATAAATCCATGAAGGAGTATGCGGTGCCTACGTCAATGGTCACATGCTCGCTAAAAAGATTCTACGGCAACGGTACTTCTGGACCACCATGGAATATAATTGTTGCAAGCACATTCAGAGGTGCTACAAATGTCATGAACATACCATTCTGATACATGCTCCAACAATAGATCTACACAGCATGACCACTCTATGGCCATTTACCACTTGGGGCCTCGATGTCATCAGAAAGGTTAATCCGAAAGCTTCTAAAGGACATCAGTTCATCCTTGTCGCCATCGAGTACTTCACAAAATAGGTAGAGGCGGCATCCTACACAAACATCACGGCTAGTCATGTTCAAAAATTCATCAAGAATAATATCGTTTGTCGATTCGACATGCCTAAGGACATCATCAGGGATAATGACACCAACTTCACGAACAAGCGCATCAGAAGCTTATGCGAGCAGTACAAAATCAAACATCATCGTTTGTCACCATATAGGCCATAAACTAACGGAGCTATCAAACCAGCTAACAAGATACTTGTCTGCATCCTTGAGAAGATGATTGTCACATACCGAGATTGGAGTAAAATATTGCCATTTGCACTATAGGCCTACCGAACGTCGACCCGTACTGCTATAGGGGTAACACTATTTTCCCTTGTGTATGGAACCGAGGCCGTGCTACCAGTTGAGGTTGAAGTACCTTTACTCTAGATCCTCATTGAGTCCGATTTACCGAAAGCTGAAAGAGAGAGATCTCATTTCAAGCAGTTCAACTTACTCGATGAGAAAAGGCTCCTTGCTTTGTGCCACACTCAGGTCTACCAAGGAAGGATCACATGTGCTTACAACAAACGTGTTCACATCGGAGATTTAAAGGTGGGTGATACAGTACTCAAGAAAATCTTTCCTTCTCTCCATGCTAATCCAAGATGGAAATTCATGCCCAACTGGGAAGGACCTTACATCATCCGAGAAGTGCTTAAGGGGTATGCGCTCCACCTTGCCACCATGGACGGAGATCACTTTCCTGAGCCTATCAACGCTGGATACACGACGATTCTATTCCTAAGTCTCCTATGACAAGGTAAGTACTGATAAGATGGATACGTGACTACTTAAGGGCCCCTTAAAAGGGGCCATCATATCAAAGCCAAGTAGCCCAAAAGCGTCCATGAATGCGCATACCCTTTTGCTATCCAATTTGAGCCATTGGCCTTTCTTTTGTACCCCTTCCCAGAAAAGTAAAAATGTGTGTATATACTAGAGGGAAGAGGAAAGAGTTACCCTCAAAAATCTAAAAAAATTAGAAAAGTAAAACCCCAAAAAGAGATTATTTGAAAAAAGTAAAAAGAATAAAAAATAGAAAAGAAAAGAGAGAAAAATCATGGGGCATGTACAGTAAAAAGCTCCCAAGGAAGAAGTGTATTACAACAGCTGAAACCCAATCAGGGAATCCTTTTAACCCTAGAATACCTTCAAAATTCCTAACCTTACCCATGGCTACAATTCATCTCCAGAGAAAGCCCTCTTCAAGGTCTATGAGCAGTCATAGTATCCGTTGAGTCAGCACGAGCCAAGCTATGAAACAACAAAAGAACTCCATCTAGTCGGCTATGACAGAGTTGATGCCCATGTTGTGACCTTTGAGAAAAAAAAGGAAAAAAAAAAGAAAAAAGAATATACAAGCTCAAAGTAAAATGAACACGGTGAAAAGCCGCAAGGGCGCCATGGGTAAAAAGAGCGAGCTTGTGTGGACCAGATGAAAACCTGAAAAGGCACATGGGATAAAAAATGCATACCCATGGATGTAGTGAAAATCAGAAAGGGCACTACGGATAAAAAAGAGGAAAACAACGAGCATAGAAAAAATCTATCTTGGCCACTGTGAGTAAAAAGGTTAAAAAAGAAAAATTAAAGAGAAAAGAAAAATCATTCAGCTAATCCTTCGGTTACATCTCCGTGTTATCTGGTTGCCAATTGGGCCACTCATGTTAGCTCAAATCAAGTATATCTTTAGACTGCACCGTCAAACGTATGACCCGAGGTAAGGAAAAAAGGTTGATTCGATCCAAAGAGATGGATGTTCCGACCTTGGTAAAATTTTTGAACCTCACTCAGGTCCGACCATATGAACTAGTTTGACTAAGCTCAATTTGGGACCCGCTACTTCACCTTATTGTTAAGGCACAAAAAAAAGAAATTCGAAAAAATCTAAAATATATATACTCCTTCCATGTACATATTTACAGTATTGTACTTCCCTCTCAAAAATGAAGAAAAGGAACAAAAAAATCCCTGAAAATAAAAATCCAAAAAACATATAATCTTGAAAATTGAAAATATGTAGGTAAAGGTTTGCTTCTTCTTCTATTAATTAGGATGCATATTGTTACCTATATAAACGAAAAAGGGAATGACATTTTCTCAAGAATGTGCAGGAACATCAAATGGTCCAAAGCTTAGAAGCAGAGAACCTCTCAGCGATGGAAATATCAGATGAAACATCTCACCACTGACATTGAGTCTATTCAAAAAAATGAGAAGAAAAAAAATCATTTTGAAAAAGAAAAAAAGACATCTATATTTTCTTTATACTTTCGTCCACACAGCTACACACATGAGTGTTTCAATGCGGTAAAATATCAATATTTTATTGACAACATAGCTGTGCTAAATTAATGTCCTGAGTCTAAGGTTCGCCTTAGATCTTTGGATTCTACTTTAAAGTAGGAGCAATGGTATCAATCCCGATCAAGCGGTCAATGTTTCGATCAGGTTGATTCCATTGCTAAATCTTCGAGCTAAGCGCTCCATCTTTGGATTCATGTGAACTTTAGTGTCTTAAGCTTCAGATTCCTCAGAAAAAGGTTAATCATTGGTTGAGGCAAACCTGTCAAAAGGAAATTACCTATTGAATGATTATGTTGAAATATGCATTTAGAAAGGCTCATTCTAGGGTGTAGGCTATGAAACCTGCATTTGCACGATATCCCTATAAAGTGTATGCCATACGTCTGAGTAATCGTAGGATGATCGTTTGTTCTTGTAAATTATACCCAGATAAAATCTGGGTCGGGACTTCCATCACCTTTGTTGCTTATCGCCCCTAATGGGTGCATGTTTATGCATAGTTAAATAATTTATAAGATTATTATTGGCAGAGACCAAGATTGGGCATCTCCTTCGGTAAACACCCAATTTTGGCCGGATCTGTTCTGTATTATTTGAAGTTGGGTACTGTAGGTCATGTTGACCCAGGACACATTTCGAAAATGGCACACACTCCTAAAAAGTATCGTGACATCAATATTCGCTCCGTTAGGGAAGTAGTGCTAAATTAACCTCGAGATCGATGGGTTCGCCCAAAAATCTCGAACCCTACCTCACGTAAGGGCACTCGTGGCCAATAAAATGGGGCAGTCAATGCCTCATGGGATTGGACACAAATTGTGGAACTTCGCGTCATTGCTTTACTCCAATATTTAAGTATGGGTCGATCACCTCCTGCTCGCGGGATAAACTTATTCAAAATGAATCTCAAACATCGTGTATTTTCAAATTACACCATATCTCAGTTATGCCTAGTAATATCGCTAAGTGCTTGGGAACTGATAGCCTTGAGGAACGAAAGTTTTTCCTAAATGTTGGGGCTTCCATTACTCTTGAGTGACGCACGTTTTCCCTAATGTTGGGCTTATGTCACTCTCCATTTAGTTATTTTACTTTTTGATGTTTGAGGTTCATTTTGAATACAGTGGACCCGTTAGCGTGCCTTGGGCCTCTTCGGATGTCTCATTCTTTGGCATATGATTGTTATCGATCGAATACCAAAGAGGGGCATTTGTAGACACTCAAATTTGGGCCAAGGCCTGATCGACACATACTTCGAGAAAGGCATACCCCTGAGCTTCCAAAAGCATTTCCCAAATCCTTAGGAATCATCCCAAACTCTTAGGAATCAACCATAGCCTTCTCAGACTCATTAGAACTCTTCCTGGGCCCGATTCAAACCCTTCTAAATAGTGATTAGAAAGAGGAGTGTCAAAGTTTTCATAGATAGTTTCCCAACCTAAGGATATACCATTAGAAATTACAGTTTCCCAACTTTCCAATGAGCTAAGAATTGCCTAATTTGGAGTTGTACATCAAAATTTACGGTAAAATAAAGATCACGAATTTGTGCAGGAAATTGCAAAATCGGACCCATAGAGCCAGTTTCTAACTAACTAAAATAGCCGATGAAAAGAGGAGTGCCAAAATTTTTATAGATAGTTTCCCAACCTAAAACATATATCATTGGAAAGTAGAGTTTCTCAGCTTTCCAATGAGCTAAGAATTGCCTAATTTAGAGTTATACATAAAACGTTATGGCTAATTGAAGATCGCGAATTTGTGCAGGAAATTTCAAAATCGGGCTGTGCCCATGGGGTCTTCAACTTTCAACAGTTTGGGCCTGATTTTCCTTCAAAAAATGGCCAAAATTCAAATTGGGGGTTTGACTTGTGGACTATCCCAAAGTCTGGGGTGTGTTTCTTTAGGACCCTAGCGACCCTATTAGCTTAAGTTATCACCATTTTGCCATTCAAGTCATCACCCTATCATCTACCATTAAACCCAAATTCCTCTTCTCTAAGCTCTAGAAAACTCCAAAAACTTTGATTTCCATTACCTAATTTATAAACTTATTAGTGACTTAATCCATCACTAATCATCCCTTCTTCTATAATATAGAGCCACCCCTCCTTGTTTAGGGCTGGAAAATTTTCCAAAGAGAGAAAAAAGATTAAGTGACCCCTTTTCTCCCATTTTAGCATTTGATCCATAAAAATTCCAGATTTGAAGTATATCCATCACAACCCATCTTCCATCATAAATCTCTTAGGTTTGCCAAGATCAAAGCCTTAGCCTACCTCTCCTACCCTCTAGCTACCAAGCCTTAGAGGTTCAAACCCATTCCTACACTCGTTTGCTATCAAAAGTTCACCGGAAGCGCACCAACGCGAAGGTCCATGGCGGTGCGACAAGGGTCCGAGTGCTCTGGCTCTTCCCTCTATTCCTCTACCTTCTTTGCTTTTCCTCTATCCTAGAATTGAGCTATTATGCTACACAAATTTCGACAAGCGGGAAGGGCTCAATAGGATCGGTGTGCCTTCAGGCAAGGGAAAGTGCCGCCCATTTTTCTTTCTTTTTATATGTATAATTATATATATATATATATATATATATTATATACACATCCAAACAGCCATAGTAGAGACTGCTTTGAGTGGGTTGATCGGGTGTCTAATACCTTCCCGATCGATAACCAAAGCCCCTACCCAAGAGCCTTTGGCAAAGACCGGTAAATTGGAGTCATATTTTGCACTTTGGTGCTTAGAATATTGATTTTTGAGGTATCCCAGGTCACCAGAAGCTCCGGGTGGCGACTCCATCATCTTGTGAGAGTGTGCATCTTCGCGACAGACCAGCAATGTCTATGGTTCCTCAAAAACAAATATGTTATGATATTGATATAATAAGATAGAGGGGACTTAAGCCCACGTCAATATAAAATTGAGGTGGGGACCTAAGCCCCAGATCGAATAATGATATGATAAGATATGCCTATAGACACCCAAATTTTGACCTTTCTAGATCATATGTGATGTCCTAACTATTATGTTTTAGGACCCAGCTCCTGTTGACTAAAAGTCAAAGGTCGAGTCAGAACCCTGACAATATATTCCCCATTTAGGAGCCCAGAAGTGAACTTTTTTTTTATCAAACTTTGGTATTTTAGCAATACTTTGATATGACAGAATTTTTGAGCTTTAATATTTCGCAAAACGGTTTCCCATTTGAAAGTTCAAAATTTGACCAAAATGCAAAAAATCAGATTTTGTTCTTGAATTGGAAAGTTTACTTTTTATTCTTTGAGAATTTTAATCCGAGACTATTTCTATTAGTTACAAATAGGGGGTATTTCGTTATTTACATTTAATATCATTTAAGTAAATAGAAATGGAAAGGAAAGAGTAATGACATTTACTTAAATGATATTAAATGTAAATATGTCTGCCTGCTTGTCTATCCCTTTTTATAACCTGCACAGAGTTCTGGAAAAACCAACCTTAACTAGAAATCTCAAAACCCTCATTTTGGGAATTATATGCTGAAACCTTAGCATATAATTGATTATATGCTGAAATCCCAACTCATAATTGGACCCGACCCGGTTCGAGATTGGTCCCCAATTATACGCTGAAATTCCAACTATAATTGATTATACGCTAAACTTCTAGCGTATAATTAGTCTACCTTGGAGTGGGATTTGAACAGTTCATGAACCGATCTCCCTTTTCAATTGTACACAGGACTTCCTATGTATAATTGATTATATGCAAAACCCTTTGTGTATAATTAGTCCGCTTTGGGCTAGGATTGTTCTTCTCCAGGCTGATTTGGTCATCCAATCACCTCCCGGTCACTTGACCAACCTCCCCCAGATTATATGTTATAACCATAGCATATAATTTATTATACGCTAAACTCCCAGTGTATAATTCAGATTATACGTCGGACTTCCAACTTATAATTCTGGATTATACGTTGGACTCCCAGTGCATAATCGACCATATACTATAAATGGGGCCTTGCCCTCCCATTCTCTACACACTATTCTTTGCTTTTTCTCTTTGGAACTCTCGAGGCTAGCTCGAGATTTCAAACTAGAGCAGAGTTGCACTCTAAGTGTCTAGGCTTAAAACTGCGACTCTCTTCTAGGAATCTCTTAGAGTAGTCGAGCACGTTGGGGCTGGCCCATCTATTTCGATTCTCGAGCGGTCCAAAGAGAAATAAATTTAGCCATAGATCCAACCCTTAGGAAACCCCTGTCAAAATTCTCAACTTAGTTCCAGCTAGGTCCACATCACTCGTGTATATTTCAAATCCATCATAGCCTTTAAATCGATTTGCTAAAGGGAGCCAACGGAGGGTACTCGGGAACGGGACCAATCCTCCTACGCATAACGGGCCAACACACCCCTTTAGTTAGATCAACTTATGATTATAAAAACCCAAATTAGTTAAAACCCTAGGCAACCTTAGTTGCTAAAGTCGTCAGGCCAACGTTTAGCATATGAGTCCAATCCACAACCCCTCGCTTATCCTTGTGATCAATCAATGACGTTATATAGCATCGATAAATATCTATAGATGGCGATCACAACAACTCATGCATACCATTTTAATTTGGTTGCAACTAATAATATTTCCTTGCAGGAGCATTTAAATACCTTTATAATATCTGTAGACACCCAAATTTGGCCCAAGGCCCGATCGAAACACCTTTCGAGAGAGGCACACTTATGGGCTCTTGATGGCATGTGTGGAACCCTTAGAAATTACCCTAGATCCCTTAGGAACCTACCCCGAACCTTTAGAAACCAATCCCGACCCTTAGAACCCATTCTGAACCCTAAACTGAACCCTATCAAGCTATGGATGAGGAGGGGTGCACTGGACCTAGCTATGGCAGTCTACTATAAACAAATCTCATACCATTGAAAAGTAGAGGGCGCCAGCTTTCCAACGGTCCAAGAATCACCCCAATCAGAGTTGTACATCAAAAGATACGGCGGTCCAAACCCGGAGAACAAAAGAGTAAAATCAGGTGGGTCCCCCTAGGGATTTGGCACAACTAATAGTTGCGCCAGTGGTAATTTTGCCTGGCGCAACTATTAGTTGCGCCAGGCCACTTCTCCCAGGGTTTAAGCCTAGCACAACTAATAGTTGCGCCAGGCCACTTCTCCCAGGGTTTAAGCCTAGCACAACTAATAGTTGCGCCAGTATTAATTGTGGACCCCACCTCGGATAGCCAACTTTCAGGCACTGTTTTACTATACATTTGCCTGGCGCAACTATTAGTTGTGCCAAGCATATGAACAGTAACTGTTAGTTTTTCCCCTAAATTTTGTGATTAGGGTTTGACTTGTTGACCACCTCGACTTTTGGGGTGTGTTTTGATAGTTCTGTTACACCCATTCACTACCTATTTGTAACCCTTCAAGTGGCTTAAAGCCTCACCCCATCATCCACCATTAGAACCACCTTCACACTTTTCTAAGCTCTCAAAATCTTAGGAAACCTTAGATTTAAGATTACCTAATTGCTAGAACCATTTAGCTCTTAAGTGGTCTCCTAATCCACCCATTTCCTATAAATAGAATCCCCCCCCCCCCTTGGTTTAAGGGTTGAGAATTTTGGCCTAAGAGAGAAAGAGCTTAAAGTGAGAAGATCTTTCTCGCTTTGGTGCACACTTCCCATACAAAATCTAGAATTTCAAAACCTCCTTTGAGTGATATTTTTCACCTTAGATCCCTTAGTTTAGGTATATGCTATCCATTTACCTTCCCTCTCTACTTCCTAGCTAGCAAGCCTTAGAGGTTAGAACCCCTCTTTCTACAATACAAGCCTTCAAGAGCTCATCAATGCAAGACATGCAAGGCCCTCCTCTACGGTGCTACAAGGGCCTGAGGGCTCCGGCTCTCCCCTTTCTTCTCCTATCTCTTCTTTAGCTCTTCTCATCCTCCCATTTGTGTTGTTACGCCACCGAATTTTCGATAGGAACGGAGGGGCACAAATAGGATTTAAGATCCATTTGGGCAAAAGGAAGCCATTTCCTTTTGTTTTACATTATTTTTGTTTTGGCCTTTTGTAGAGACCGCATTAAGCGGGTTGATTGGGTGCCTAACACCTTCCTAATCGATAACCGAAGCCCCTACCCAAGAGCCTTTGGTGTGGACCAGATTCAGAGTCATATTTCACTTCAGTGCTTATAAAAATGATATAGGTAATCCCAGAACACTGAAAGCTCTGGGTGGCGACTCTATATTTTTTACAAGCGAGCGCATCGCAGTGATGGGATGGTCACAAATCCCATGGTTGCACAGATGGCGACTCTGCTGGGGAGTAGCTATTAGAGCTTTCCCTTGAACTAGGCCTTTTTTTTTATTTTCCTAACATTTTATTGCTGTTTTATTTTTATTTTTATTTTTATTTTTGCTATTTTTTTCACTCACCCCTTCGATTAAGTCACTTTACTTACCCCTACTTTTACGTCATTTACGAGCCTTAGCCGATGGCCTGGCCTACTTGCGCATAGTCTTTAAATTTCTTTACTTTTCCGTCATTTTAAGTGCCTTAGCCGATCGGCGGGCCTACTTGAGTATTGTCTTTCAATTTTTTTAATTTTCCGTCATTTAAAGTGCCTTAGCCGATTGGCGGGCCTACTTGTGCAAAGATATTCCGACAGTGGAACGGGGTCATCACCCCCGTCTTTTGGACTAAAGAAAACTTCCATAAAAAAAAAATGTTTTGAAAAAAAAGAAGTTAAAATTGAATCAAGAATAGGGAGCTTAATTAATTTATTTTTATGGGGTAGATTTTAAAAGGGTTGGGATTAGGCAAACACACAACCACCCGGGTCTTAGTATGGCGGCAACCCCTAGTGGTGATGATCTAGAAAAGTTTTAGCCCACCAAGTATCTGAGAAGGCGCTTGCGTTGGAGGTATATCTGGTGGATTCCCATTTCAAAGCTTAAAGCCCTTGGGGAGCGCGCTAGCGAGTTATACCGGACTCAAACCCATTAGGTGCGGTAAGGAAAGAATCGATCACCGAAAAATAACTCAATTCTCAAAAGCCCACCTTCCACAAAAAACCCAAAAAGAAACTCATTTTAGGCTACTGTCTCTGCTATCATAACATTCTGGAATCCCATTTTTGCTTGGCGCAAGTATTAGTTGCGCCAGTATAAAAATTGGGAATTTATAACTGGCGCAACTACTAGTTGTGCCAGCTTTAAAATCCTAACATTTACCTTGGCGCAACTAATAGTTGCGCTAGTGTAAAAGGGGAGTCCTGCAACTTGGGCGCATGTATTAGTTGCGCCAGGTCTGTTTAGCAGCACACTAGCCCGAATCTGTGGCCTTCTTCACCTCCCGAGTTTCCCGATCAGTGTGCTTAGTGCCTTGTTTAGGCCTCGCCATCTCCGACACCCATTACGCCCCCGCCGGTCAAAAGAGGGTAACTTCTTTTTAGCTCATTTCGGGGGATAGGGTTGTTTGCCTCGAATTCTGTGCCTTCAATAGATCGAAGGTTCTCCTTCGATTCTTCCAAAGTGCATCGAAATCGTCGCCGCGAGTCCTGAATTAAGGTACGAGGGCCACCCGAAAAGGGAATTCCAAGGCCTCGAAACCTTTTTTTTTTTTTTTCAAAAACTTTTTTCAAAAATAAAAAAAAAGTAAATCAAAAACCAAAAAAATATAGTTTATGGTGCTGGCACAACGGCATCATCTTGCTCTCCGCTGTCCCGTAGGGGAAGGAGGAGGATTTTTGGGCCTTATCCAAGGTACCCTTACTCGACCCGCTCCAGAAGAATGTCGTGGGTAGTGGACCTAGCTTATGCCGATCCCGACTCATCTCCGCCACATTCTCCAACCCACTCCCATTCGGGAGAAGTATTTTCTACCACCCCCCTCACCCAACCCCCCTTTACCGTTATCGGCCTGTTTGGCGCCCCCATTTTCCCAACCGATACCCCCCAAAATATCCAAAGTCCAATCCCCCATTCTCCATCTTTTGCCCAAACCATACCCATGCCAAGTCCAACCCATTTCCCTTCCACATCCACACAAAATCCATTCTCCCAATCCATATCCATGCCTCATTTCCAATGTTCCCCCTATAGGCCCGATCCACCCACATTCACATACACCAATTCCTCCCTATCTAACCCCCCACAAATCCCCCCATCTACTCGGGTCATGCCCATTTTTACCGGGGCCATGCCCGGTTTCTTCCAAACATCCATACCCCACCAACCACCATCCCTAAACATCCCTAATCCCTCCCCATCCTTTACCCCACCTCAACTCTCCAATCCACCCCATATCCCACCTCTTACCAGGGCCATGCCCGATCATACCGGGGTCATGCCCAATTTCCCCTATCCACCCCCCACACCCCATCCTCCTTCCATGACCATGATGGAGGAGATGTTCCAAGCCTACTCCCTGTGAAAGGCTTCTCAAAACACCTCCCCTCCTCCACACCCCACATCCCTAAACCCATCTCACACCCTAGCCAATCTCCATGTTTCACTCCTCAAAGACCCCCATTAACTCCCCATAATCCACACCAATCAAACCCCCATTACCCACATGTCCCAAGGCCATATGGCCCAAACCCTCTTTTCCCACATACCCCAAGGCCCATTGGCCCAAACCTCCTTTCCCACATATCCCAGGGCCCCATGACCCAATACCCCACCACCCAAACCTGCCCAAGGCCCATGGCCTAGACCTATCAAAACCCATTGGCCCAAACCCGTCAAGGGCCCATGGCCCAGACCCACCAAGGCCCATTAGGCCAACCCCATCAAGGACCCAAGGCCCAAACCCATCAAGGTCCCATGGCCCATACCCATATGGACCACTGGGCCAGACCCATCAAGGGCCCACGACCCATACCCATCAAGGGCCCATGGCCCAGACCCACCAAGGGCCCATTTGCCCAAACCTACCCAGGCCCATTGGCCCAAACCTATCAAGGGCCCCTGGCCTAAACCCATCAGTGGCCTATAGCCCAAAATGACCAAGGCTTCATGGCCCAAACCCAAACCCCACACTCACACCTTCCACAATACCCCCAACATTTCACCCAACCTTCAGGTCAAACCCATGCCAAACCCCAAACCCAATTTCCCCATGGCTCCACACTCCAAGGCCATCTTCAAACCTCCCCCCATACCCAATGGCCCCATTAGGCCCCTCCTCAAAAACAAATTCCCATCACCCAACAAACCTTTCCTCGCCCCCAATGGGCTCACCCCACCACCACTCATGTCATTCCCATCCAACCCATGCAACAACAATCAGAGTCGCCTTCACTGCACATTATGCCGACCAGCAATATGAGGAGGACGAGATTGAAAATAGCGGGGCCTACGCTGGGGCATTGACCAGCCTTAACCCTCTTATAAATGTCCACCCCTTGGTGGCCCAAAGTGAAGTCCAACTGATGGCCGAGAAAGCGAGCCCTGCATCAAAAGAGTCAGAACAGTTGAAAGAATAGTTGGATAAAATACAGAAGTAGCTGATGAAAATGGGTGGTGCTAAAATCCACGCCACGGACTTCACAAATTTATGCTTGTTCGCTGAGGTCCCCCTGCCCTCCAAATTTAAAATGCCAGTATTCGATAAATATAATGGCACTGGCAACCCGATTGCACACCTCAAGTCCTATTGTGGGGACATGTGCCAATACGGGGGGGGGACGAGAGATTGCTAATAAAAGTCTTTTAAAAGAGTTTGACCGGTCCGGCCCTGAGGTGGTTACGTCTCTTGAACCCTCCATGATGAAGACATGGAAAGATCTGACCCACTTATTCTAGGAGCAATATATTTACAACACAGACATTGAGCCGCGTAAGTCAGATTTAGCCCGTCTGAGGCGGAACTCGAATGAAACCTTCAACGATTATCTAAGGAGGTGGAGGGCACTAACAGCTCAGGTCAGAAACAAAATATGTGATGATGAGCAGATAGAGATGATCTTAAAGAATACTTTACCAGTGATCTTAGACTTTATGGTGTACCAGTAGCAGTCCAGCTTTGCTGATCTGGTGAGAAATGCTTACCGATGTGAGGATGCCATTAGGGAGGGCTGTCTGAATAAGAACATGCCGAGCGGACCCAGTGGGGTTAGGAGATTTTTAGAACGAAGAACTGAGAAGAGGACAGGGGCCGATGTTCAAAATATTGCCAATATCAGGCCCAATAATAATATAAACTCATTTCAATTTTAGGTAGCATCGCTGGCACTTGTCAAAACTAAGCAGATACAGAGAGCAGGGAATGAGCAAGGAATGCCAATGACTCCCGAGCAGAGGAGAGCCCACTATAATCGAGTTTTTATGCCTCTGGGGTAATCTTTGAGTGTACTTTTGCCCTTGTTAGTGGAAAAAGGATTAGTTGCTATCGGCCAACCACAACCTCCTCCTCACCCGATCCCAAGGAACTATGACCCAAATACCCACTAGAATTTTCATCAGGGTTCAGATCATCCAACTAATCGCTGCTTCCCATTGAAGCACGCAATCCAAGATTTGATTGATGCCAAAAAAATTATTCTCCCTGCACCTTCTCAGCATGCTAATATTCAGCAGGTGCCATTACCCCCACATCCTATTGGAGGAGCAGGTCCCAGACCCACCGCCAGAATGATAGAAGATGAGGAGTTTGAATTTGACCCATCCGATTACATCAGTGATCAGAAAAGTTATGTGGCATCATTCTCAAGAAACATGGAAGGAAGGAACATAGGGGTAATTGAACCCCTAAATTTGTCAAAATATTTCCCCAACTCAACCTCGCAAATTGAACCCTTGGATCTCAGGGCATACTTTCCATCCCCCACACCCGTCAATTATGTACATATCAATGCATACCAACCATACACCACCACCCCCATCAATTACCCAATAAGCCAACAGACCCCCAATCCTACGCCCGCACCCTCCAGTTATCAATGGTCCCCGCCCACTCCATTTCCCCTAGTGCAACTGCCTGTAAACTCCACGGCCCCCATCAATAGCTCAATAAGCCATCAGGCCCCCAATCCCACACCCGTACCCGTCAGTTATCAATTACTTGCACCCATCCCATCACCCTAAGTTCTGCCTGTGAGCTCCACCACCTCCGTCAATTACCTAATGGCCCATCAGACCCCTCATCTCCCACCAGCACCTGCCAACTATCAATGGCCTACCTTTACCTCCTTCCCTCCAATACCACCACCCTCAAGCTTCACTACCCCCATTTGGCCCAAATTTTCCACTCAACCCACTACCACCGAAATAAATCAGGTGTTGCCCACACCTCCTGAGCCGACAGTGCAAGAGCCTCAGGAACCGGTAGCCATACCTTTCCAGCTCTCGGGACGAACCTATGACCCTCATCAGGTCTCGCTAAGCTACGAGCAAACAGATTTCAATATCGGCATCAACAGCAGAGAAGGGGCAGTAGATTTTATCACATGGTCTGGGAGAATATCGAAATAGCCAGAAGCACCGACAGCAGCACAAGCCCAACCATAGGGGAGGAAAGACAGCACTGTGAACCCATTCAAAAAAATGAGTTGAGAACATATACTAGAGACTCAACTGAGAAGAATGCCTGCCCATATAACCGTCTGGGATCTGTTAATGACGTCCCCACTTCATTTTCAAGCATTAATGGAGGCATTAAAAAATATGCATGTATCACTCCAAGTTAGCCCAGATGAATTCAGGCAGATAATTGGGCAAGTGATGGTCCAAATGCCATCTCATTCGCGGATGCTGATTTACCTGAAGAAGGGTGTAGCCACTCAAAATCTTTGAATATAACCGTTGAGTCCGAAAATATGGTTATTCCCTTGGTCTTGATTGATAACGGGTCCGCATTAAACATATGCCTGTTAAGAACTGCCACTAAGATTGGGGCTGATCCATGCATGCTAAGGCCCACCAGAACTAGCGCAAGAGGGTTTGACAATAACAAGAGAGAAATAATGGGAGAAGTTGATCTTGAGCTGTTGATAGGGCCAATAACCTTTTCCATCTTATTTCAAATCATGGATATCAAATCTTCATTTAATCTATTGTTGGGGCGCTCGTAGTTGCACGAGGTCGGAGCCATACCTTCCACTTTGTACCAGAAACTCAAGTTTGCAGCTGGGCACAAAATTATTACAATCATTGGTGAGGGGCACAGTGAGAAAGAAAAAGTCGCCAATGTGTTGGATATACCGCACACTGCTGAGGTTGTCGACCTCCACAATTTTGAATATGAGGTGTCAGCGATACTCTCGGATCCCATTAAAGGTATCATGCCTAAAACAGGAGGCGGTATGGTAGCAGCGGTAGCTATGCTCCAAAAGTGGGGCTACCAGAGAGGCAGAGGGCTTGGGCTTAGATTACAGGGCAGAAGAGAGCCAATTATTGACAAGAGACAGAAGTACGATTTAGGCTAGGTTACAAGCCCACAGAGGAAGAGGTTCGAGAGGTTAAAGAGAAAGCCAGGGTCACTGCAGTTGAAAGAGCTCGAGGAATCAATATAGAAGAGAAACCTCGCCCTAGGCCGCACATCAGAGATTCCTTTGTCAGCGCAGGGGTCGTAAATATCAACCAGAATGGGGTCACCCATTTGACCCCACACAAACCCATAGCCCCTATACATCCCACCAATCCTCAGATCTCCCTTCCCAGCCTGGAAATAGATTTGGCTGTGTTGTCCCTCTTAGAGGAACGGCGACCAGTACCTGAACAAACACCCCCTGTGGTAAATCACCCCAAAATGGTATTGATGTTTGAGGCTATCATCTCAGACGAAATGGGGGTCAATATGACTGACTCTAATGAGCCATATCAGTCAACACCCTCCATTCCAATAGGTAAAAGAGCGGCCCCTCAGGTATGCAATTGGGCATCTTTACCCCAAACTCTGGAAGCAGGGAGTGGCCTAAAGTTTGGCACCTGTTTCCCAAAAAAAAACAACCTATAAAAAGTGAGATAAGTCCTTGATAGGCAATACCTTGAATATATAGTAACCCGCTTTGCCAATGGTCCGTCTCCGAAGAAAACAAAAATCTCAAAAACATAGAAAAAATACAAAATCTCAAAAACATTGAAAAAATTCAAAGTCCAAAAATATCGTCATTTAAAATTCCAGAAAAAGTCCCACAAAATGATGCCTTAACCGAAATACCCGTCCCACATAAAATCGACCCCTTTCCTGTAGAAATACAAGAAGAGGTAGGAGTTATGAGTCTGGACGAGGATAGTCTTTTGGAGGAGCTCCCCAATGAGCTCCTTGACTGGTTTGCCGACTTTGAGCATGGCCCTACCCTCGTTGTCGAAGAGATAGAGGATATCAATCTAGGGATTGAGGAGATTCCTAGAATAACCAAAATCAGAACGTCGTTCTCCCTTGAAGAAAGGAAAAGCATGATTGACTTCCTTTGGTCATACCAAGATATTTTTTCTTGGTCATACGAGGACATGCCTGGTCTGGACACCGATTTTGTCGAGCATGAGTTGCCTCTCTACCCCGATATGAAGCCGGTTAAGCAAAAGCTGAGACGTCTCCGACCCGAGTGGATGTTGAAAGTCAAAGATGAAGTCATCAAGCAGTATGACGCAGGGTTTCTCATGATTTTCCACTGTCGCATATCGACATCTTGGTCGATAACACTGCTAAGCACAGGATGCTTTCAATTATTGATGGATTCTCAGGATACAATCAGATAAAGATGGCAGAGGCTGATTGGGAGAAGACTACATTCATTACTCCATAGGGAACCTTTCGCTATCGAGTTATTCCAATTGGCCTAAAGAATGCCTGTGTAACATACCAGAGAGCTATGACTGCACTGTTTCACGACATGATGCACTGAGAGATTGAAGTGTATGTCGATGATATGATAGCCAAGTCACCGGAGCGAGGCGACCATCTGGTAAACCTCTAGAAACTATTTGAGAGGCAGAGAAAATATCGGCTACGTCTGAACCCATAGAAGCGCGCATTTGGTGCTATGTCTGAAAAATTGTTAGGATTCATCATCAGCAGGAGAGAGATCGAGGTCGACGCAGTCAAGGTTAAAGCTATCACATAAATGCCACCACCATCTACTGAGAAAGAGGTTAGAGGGTTCTTAGGCAGAATACAATATATTAGTCGGTTCATTGCACAACTAACTCCAATCTGTATGCCGATCTTCAAGCTACTAAGGAAGAACTCGCCCATTGAATGGAATGATGATTGTCAGGCAGCATTCGATAAAATCAAAAGCTACCTCCTTAATCCACCTGCCACCCAAGCCAGGGAGACCACTCTTGATGTATCTCTCCATAATAGAAGTCTCGATGGGATGTGTCTTAGGGAAGCATGACGAGACAGGAAGAAGAGAGCAGGCCATCTACTATAAGAGTAAGAAATTCACTGATTATGAGACACATTATTCTCATCTGGAGAAAGCATGCCTGGCTCTTGTATGGGCTACTCAGAGGCTCCACCATTACTTGCTATCCCAAGCCATTTTACTTTTAGCCCGAATGGATCCATTGAAATACCTGTTCGAGAAGCTGGCCCTCACTAGACGGACCGCACGATGGCAGCTTTTATTATCTGAGTTCGACATCATGTACGTCACTCAGAAGTCAATCAAGGGGCAGGCACTCGCCGACCATCTTGCCGACAACCCTTTGCCAGATTATGAACCTTTGAAAACTGAGTTCCCCAATGAGGACATCCTATTCATGATAGAAGACGATACCGAGAAAGCAGAAGAATCATGGGTAATACACTTCGATGGGGCAGCAAATGCCAAAGGCCAAGGAGTTGGCGCCATTTTGATTTCGCCAAAGGGATCCCACGTACCCATCTCTATCAAGCTCAACTTCCCTTGTACTAACAACATAGCTGAATACGAGGCTTGTGCCGTTGGCCTATAGGCGGCTCTCGATCTCAATATAACTCACCTTCGAGTGTTTGGCGATTCACAGTTGATCATATGCCAGACGAATGGTGACTGGAAGACGAAAGATGAGAAACTGATCCCCTATCATGAACACCTCGAGGATCTGATAGCTTGCTTCCAAGATGTGACATTCTCATATGTCCCCCAGATAAGGAATCGCTTTGCTGATGCACTAGAAACTTTGGCATCAATGATAGAAATCTCGTTTGGTGCTGAGATGAAGCCGATCATGATCGAGCAAAGAAGTGAGCCGACCTTCTGCCTACAGATTGAAGAACCTATAAAGCCTGATGATGAGCCACCTTGGTTCTCAGATATCAAGAATTTCCTCAAGACACTAACTTTCCCTGAGGGTACGTCCAAGACAGACCAGCGAACCATTCAACGTTTAGCAGTAGGCTACGTCATTTGTGGGGAATGCCTATATAAGCGATCCTATAATAATGTTTTGCTCAGGTGCCTTACTGAAAGTGAAGTGACTGTTAGGATATTTTAAGTGCTTGCTATTGACTTTATTGGAGACAGTGATAAGAATGTGTGGGTGAAAATAAATCAAAGGTGGATTGAAAACTACAGAGTAGCAAGCCTAAAAATACACAGTCCTGTAAGATACAGGGCCTGTTGTAGCAAGTTTTGATAAGTAAGAGTTTGTCCCACAGGGAAAGTTGATCTAAAGCTCCAAGGGAGCTATCTTTAGTAGGCACTCCAGATCTGGCTACAGATCTAGCAATCCTAAATGGAAGGGGATTTAAGGTCACTATTATCTAAATCCTAAGGTAACCTAATGCCTAAACTATAGAAAGGATTGAGAAGAATGATGGAGTGTGAGAAAATAAATATAAAAGGGTGAGAAGTAAGCCATTAGGTATAGATCTGATGGGTCTTATAACTCAGACTCAGATTTGCTGCTATAGAAGTCCTGTCCAATGGCTACATTATCACGAAAGAGGAGAAAGGATCCAACTCACCCCTGTGCCATGATCCAATCCCTTATGGCTATAACCTGTCCACTTGAATGGTCACAGACTATCCAATAGGGGAACCATAGTCCAGAGATGGGTCAGAACAAGTTTATCATTGTAGGCACTACTTCTTTCAGGCTACCAGCTCAAGAATCCATAGGAACCACAAACTCTAAAGTTCTGTGTGTGGGGCTAGGCCTGCAACGTGCCTAACCTGGATACACAGAATCAGTAAGAGTTTGAGTACTAGCTTTTAAGCTTAGCTGTTCACTGCTTTAGAAAGACCGTAGTGAACCAGTCACAAGCCTACAATCTCTACAGCCAGATCAGATCTGCCATCTGATGGTGGGTCTATACAAATACAGGGGAGTCTGTCTCTACACATTCTCTCACAAGGCTACAAGCACAAGTGCAGAGAGGAAGAATTTGTCTTAGATTTATGGATTGGCCTTACCCTAGGGCTCTAACCTGTCCACTTGAATGATCACTGACTATCCATAGAGGTTACCCTCCTCACAGAGATCTAAGACAGAACAAGAACATTGCTGCCGCCACCATGTTCACAAGGCTACAAGCACAAGCTCCCATGGGGATTCAAATTTAGTGGATCCTGTGGTGGGGCATAGGCCTGCAATGTGCCTAACTTGGACACATAGGTCACTTTGATCTAAGTAAACCCTTAAAAACAATCCTCCATTGCTTACAATACAACTTAGCAATGGAGGATCTCAAGGCAGCAGCCTTATACAGAACAACTCACAAAACACCAATCCCATACATGCATAGAATCCTATTATAAAACTCCATTAAATCTACTCCAAATAGACATACAAAGGCATAGGCAGCAAATGCTTGACTATGGAGAGAAGGAAAAGGGAAAAAGAAACTACCTAAACCCTAATGTTAACCTACTGCAATTCTTATAGCTAATTGGAGGAGTACAGAAATCCCGTCCTCAAACCTAAACTAGGCTTAGGCTTATATAGCAGTCAGCTCTACAAGAATTAGGGTTAGGAAAACCCTAATTTATCAATGCTATTGTGGCCCATTTCTATTCCTTAGATACCTCGGGGTGTGTGCATAGAGATTGGAGCATTAGAGTGCGTGCCCTAATGGCTGGAAGTTCCTAGAATGCCCCTACAGAAGTAGGGAGAAGTTAAGAATCCGATCCTCGCTGGGTAGAAAAGATTTCTAGGTCTTGTCGCATGGTAGAATTAGCGTCGCGGGGTTGAATTGACTTGAAGCTTATGCAGTCGCGGGATTGATACTTTGGTCATCGCGAGATTGGTCTGGTTGTCGCGAGATTGCTCTTTCCTTTTGAATGGCACGGGAATTGCGTGCGTGATTCGTCCCTTGGTGAATCTCGCTGGGATCCTCACGAAAAAGCAGTGTGCATAGGTCTATGGATCGCACGAGCAGTTCCCTGAAGGTCGGTATCCCGCGGCCACTGCGTGACAGCTGCGCGCAGGAATGCCTATAGCTCTCTTTCCTCTGTGAATCGTGTGAAGATTAAGGGCTCCTCTTTTGAGCTGTGCGAGACTGCATGAGTGCTTATGACTGAGCCTCGTGAGAACCGTGCGAAGTCTGCTTTTCAATCCTTTCTGTCATCAAATCGCGCGAGAACGGCGTGACCAGTTGGTGTGCTGCCTTCTGAGGCCCACGACAACTGTGCGAAGCATTCTCTTTGGTTCAATTGAACCCTATGACATCTGTGCGATGCATTCTTCTTGATTTGTTTCTGCTTTGCTGTGCCTATGCTGCAGCCAGTTCTGTCTGGGTCTAACTTTCTTTCTCCTGAGGCACTTTTGGGATAAAAAGGTAAGCTTCTTGGCGTAGTTAAGGCCTTATTTGCAGCTGATGCTTATTACCTACAGGATAGACTTAAAACACTTTTATTAAATGATTAAGGGTCTAACAGAGATTAAGTTAAGGGGTGAAAAGTGGTACTTTTCTGGTCTTAACACACTCCCAAACCTAATCTTTGCTAGTCCCTTAGCAAAGTTGTAGCTAATTAAATGCCACTTTCGTAGGGATCATGGGTACATTTAGCATATGTACCAAGCCTTTTAAACCCCGAGGTGATCCCTAGTGGAGGAGTGAAGTCTCCTGAGGGTTTTCAGTGAAAATACCCACAAACTTCACCATTAGAATAGTTAAGTATAGTGCAGTTAATGACAACATAAATTTCAATGAATAAAGCTTCATTCCACACCCATTCTTTAACACTTAGAGGAAAATGCAGCAGTGATGCAGGCCATTTAAAACTCAAAAATTAGCATGTGTTTGCATCACCACCATTCATTTAACATTAGAATTTCAATGTGTAAACATCAGTACCCAGCTTGCCTTAAATTCAAAATTCAGGTTGGATACAACCCCAATGAGGTTAAAATTTAGACCCAATTCTCACCAGGGCTATCTCTCAATATTGACAATCTGAGGGTGTTCACATTCAAAACAGCTCTAGAGCAGTTACAGACCCCAAATGGGCCTGCAAGCATGAGCATAGGCAAAGCTTCTAATTTCTGACATCCTCATGGATTTTCACCATAGATTGGACAACTCCTCATCTCCACATGACAGCTCATTTCACTTTGGATCTACAAGGTCTTTTTAAATGGGTTGTAATGTGGCTTATGGGTGAGGGATATAAAGAAACAAGGGGTAAAAAAGGAATCAAAATTAAGAAATCAACAAGGTAAGGAGTGATTCATGACTTCACAACCTTCATTTCAGCAAAACTTCATCTTTCTTGATATATTCCAGAATCAAAGTGGCCAGCTTCTCCTCTTCTTTCTAATTTTCAGATGATGTTCTTCTCTAGACTTCTCTTTCTTTTTCTCTTTTATTTTTATTCAATCTTTTTATAATTTTTTTTATGATGAACTGCCACACAGATACCATTGATATACTGTTGTTCATAAGTTGCTTTTCTTCATCTTCCACAGAATGTTGGACCACTCTCACTCTCTTAAACTCCTTCTCCTTTACCTTCTGAATTCTCAGAGTGAGGGTGAGGTTGAATCAGGTTATGAGGTTAAGGTGCAAGTATTCTGGTGTTTTTCATAGAAAAGTAGGATTTTTAAGGCTCAACTAGTGTATGCAAAAGGGCAGTTGTTAAAAGGTTGGATTTTCAGGCTCAAACTATCCAAATGAAGGCCCTGGATCATTTCCTTAGTATCATGAGTGTTGTCAATCAGTTTTGATTTGGAGGTGCCCAACTTCTAGTGAAAAAGTCTTGACTCAATCAGTCCTTAGAGCACAAATAATGCCAAAAATACTCTTCAAAAGAAAATGATAGGCTCAAATCTTACTAGGTATGGTCCTCAAATTAACCAATGGGGTGTATTTTTACTTGTTTCTCTCCATTTATGTTCACTGAGTACTAACTGAAAAATTTTCTGATGTTAGCTTCATGGTGGTGTCAAGATTTTAACATTTTTAGTTTTGAAAAGTCTGCAAAAATATTTTAATTGTTTCATAAATTTTCTCATTGTATCAAGTTAGGTGGAAATTAACTTGATTCATCTCAGTTACACCATCATTACTGCACTAAAGTTAACTATTCTATTGGTAGACCTACCCTGCCACACCCCCAAACCATGAGGAGCAGTGTCCTCACTGGTTCAAAGGTGAGAAAGTGCAGTAGATTCCATACAGAACAAATAAACACAGAAGAAGACAAACAAAAATACATAAGAGCAACGAACGAGAACTAAGCAAAGATGGGAAACTGAACAGTATAGAACAAAAAGAAAAATTCATTAGCATTGAAAAAGATTACAAAAAGAGGTACAAAAAGAGAAAAAATAAAAGCCTAAGAACAGACAAAATAGGGGGTGAAGAACAGGGATCAAGGGGGAGTCGGTGGTGGAGGGTTTGAGGAAGATGGTGGGGGAGATGCAGGTGGTTCGATTTTTTTCTTCTTCTTCTCTCTCTTCTCCTTTTTCTTCTCCTCTTTGGCCAGGATCCTCTGGACCCCTTTATACTCATCCCAAAGAAATTGTAATGGGTCCGGCTCGTTAGGCGGTGGGGGATCCAACCACATAGGATAGAATTTGTTTGGGAACTCGTTGGATTTGTCATTCGCCATTGTTATGAGGAGGGCCGGACTGCTAGGGTTAGAAGAGAAAGGATGAGATGAAGATGAACAAACTTCGTATTTAAAATACTTGGACGACAGAAAATGAATCAGCATATTAAAGTTTTGTCCCTTTCCAAGCTTGGCAATAAATTGTGAGTGTTCGGGGAATGATGAATCGCACAACTGGTTATGGGAAAAGAGAGCTCACACTAAATGATGGTCTAAATTTAGCCTTGGTGTTTAAGGTGATCCCGTGTATCGTGCAGCTGCACACTTGAAGATGTGGAAGTCTGCTTTGCGCGCGTTCTGGACTCCGCGAGCAAACTCTGACATGGCCCATGATTATGAAAAGGAGGCCATTTTAATCCCTTGATCGAGATCAACACTCGACCTCTGTTTACCATTTGTGCTGAGGCCTGTACTTGCACAATGTAATGCATCCACTCAGTTGTCATCTACATCTACCCTTCACATGGATTTCTATTTCTAATGAGAATAGCCTCCCTAAATTCATCTCCCATGTTACTGACAAAAGTGAACAATATGAAGACTAAATTAAAAAAAAATAAAAATAAACAAGCACATAAATCAATATACAAAAAGAAGAGAAATTCTATTAACTTGGAAAAATATGTACAAATGTAATTACAATGAGAAGATTAGAAGGGAAAGGAAAGAAGAGCCTAAGTACAATCTATTCTGAGAAGAGGAGGAATCTGAAACTGAATATGAATCTGAGAACCAGTCCCAGCCCATCTTTTCTACATGTTTTCGTAGGTCAGCTTTTCCCTCAGCACTGAGCTTGGACTTGGTTTTGTCCAGGGAGCTTTGGTCTTTCTCTTCTTGGTAGTCTCCTCAGTTGGAGCTTTTTTCTTTGATTGCCTTAGCTTTCTTGGTTGGGCTAGCGGTTTCCTCATGGTTGGAGCTTTTGGTGCCCTCACCCTTATTTTTGGTTGCTTGGGTATTTTTGGTTCTTTGGGTTCTTGAGGGGCTTTTCCTTTTCTTTTCGCAGTGGGGGCTACAGGGGATTTCTCTTTGCCTTTGGGTTCAGGGTGGACAAGGGGTTGTACCTCCTCAGACTGGGCAGTGGGCTCTTTGCCAATTTTTATAAAGACTGTTGTGTATGCAGTCCTCTTAGCTATGACTTTCCTCTGTTTAGGATAAGTTTGCTCAGTAGAGGGTGCAGGGGATTGGGTAGATGGAGGCTGCTCTGTAAGAGGTGATGAAGGAGGGGCAGCATGGGCCTTCCCTTTATCTGGCTTGCCATGTGGATGTGCCTCCTCAGACTGGGCAGCAAGCACTGGAGTAGCTTTAGGCTCAGGGTCTGGCATGCGGACAGAGAGTGGGGTGGGCTGCTGAGCCACAGATCTGGCAGCAGCCAATATAGCTTCCAATGAGGCTATCTGGATTTTAGCTTTAAGGAGGTCAGCTTCATGGATTTCCTTGTGGAGTCTGTAGATCTCCTGTGCATTGTTTAGCCTCTTCTCGAAAAGTCTGGCTTTCATCTTCTCTGCTGCAGTGTTTGCTTTCTCCAGCTCCAAATTTAGCTGATTATAAGCAGCCATAGATTTGGCCTTCTGATAGGCCTCCAAGATGTTAGTCCACCCCAGGGAGATGCCCAGTAGTTGCTTTCTGTGGGCTTCCTTCATTTCATCAATCTGCTGCAGCAGGGGGGTCTCAATTGACTATCGAAGTTGGGCCATGCCCCTCAGGACATCCTTATGAAGGTAGGGATTGTCCCTCATGGCATGGAGGATGGTGAGGTAGGGAGGGATGTAAAAAAATTATTTGAGTGCGATAGGCAGAGAGGAAGTGGAAGGAGCAAACTGTGATTGGTCCTAGGTGGGGGGAGTGGAGATAACAGTGGGTAAGTCTAGTTGTGGGGGGAGGGTAACAGGTTCTGGGTTAGTTTGTGTTTGTTTGTTAGTGAATTTTGGAGGGGGTAGGATAAGAGGTGGGATTGAAAGCATGGGAGGGAAAGAAAATGAAGAAGGCTCACTAGGAGTAGGTGGTGGTGGGGGAGGGAAAAAGGGAAAGGTGAAAGGTATAAAAGGGAATGGGGGGGTTGGGGGATAAAAGGGATTATGGGTGTTGGATGGGGTTGGGAGTTAGGGCTGGAGTCTGTTTGGGTCTGTTTGTCAGTGGAAAGGACCAGGGGGGTTGGAGTGGATTGTTGAGGGATGGGTGAGTTGGTTAATGTCTGTAGGGTGGATTGGGTGGATGTGAGTTCAGTCTGCATCTGGTCCTATGTGTGTGTAGTGGTGGATAATTGGGATTGGATGTCTTGGATGAGGGAGAGGATGAGTGTCAGTGTGTCTGAACTGGGAGGTTGAGTTTGTGTAGAGGATGGCACAGGTTGAAAAGGTGAGGAAGGGGCATGATGGAAAGTGGAGGGAGGAGGAGATTGGGGTTCTGGTGAGTGATGTTGGGATGTAGTTGGGGAGTCCGAGAGGGAGGTTTAGTGGGTGGACATGGTGCTAAGGAAACTAGCCATAAAGGCTTGGTATCCTATGGTTGTTATAAGGTTTAAGTCAATGTCTGGGAATGGGGATGTGGTAGGCATGGCAGAAGTGGTGTCTTCTTCAATGGGACGTGTGACAGTGGGGATAAAAGGGATTGTGGGTGGTGTCTGAGAGATGGTGGGGGTTGTCTCAGTGGTTTTTCATTTCTTATAGGAAATGAGTGGAGGGCTGTCAGGTTTATGTGAGGATGATGGGGGTATTGGGGCTGTGTATTGAGGTAGGGTAGGGGATGGTGAGGGGCTACCATGGGGGGTGGTCTCCTCTCAGGTACCAATCACAGGGGGTGTGGGGATGGATACTGAAGACAGAGGAGGGTGAGGGATAGATGGAATAGGGGTAGTGGATATTGGAGTAAAAGGTGGAGGGGCTGAGGTGGCTGTTGCAGCAGTGGTGATAACAGGCTCTGAAATGTCCTCTGTAGTGACAGGGGTAGGCCTTGTGACATTTGCCTCTTCAGCTTGCTTGGTGGGGGCCTAAGTCTCAGCCTTCTTTTTCTTCTGTGCTTCCATCAAGCTTCTGTTGATTCCCCATTGCCTCTTGGCAAAAATAGTAGGGGCAAGGGTGGTAGTCCCCTCAGCTTTCGCTATCTTGTATCCCCCCTTTAGTAGCAGCTTGGTGATGACTCTGGCATAAGGGAGTGTGTGTGGCTTCTTGTTCTGCCCCAATTTCTCCACTAGATCTTTCATTGCCTCAAAGACTAGCCAGGCTGCATGGAAGCCATGGCCCAGGTAGAAGGAGTAGACTGCATCAGTAATAGGGGATCTCCTCTCCTGCTGATGGCCTGAGCAATAGATGTTCTTTCTTAGGACCTAGTCAATGAAAAGGAGTCCAGGCTCCAACTCTCTTCTCCTGATTGAATCCCCTGAGGCCTTTAATCCTCTAGTCAAAGCCCTTACAATTGTATTAATTGGAACACTCAGGGGGGGGCATATCCACAGCTAGGGTCAAATGCGGCTGGGATGCCCAAAACCTCAGCAATCACCTTGGGGTTAACCAACATTTCGAAGTCATCAATCAACACCAGTAGCGCTGCTTGTCCATCTTTATCTTTTTTAACCCTAATGTGCTGGTCAAAGAGTTGCACTAGCCTAGGGTAGGCTAGTGCTGGAATTCCTCTCATCGAGGGTGTCAGGCCAGCCTTTCTCATGAATTAAAAGGCAGGGGTAGAGAGAGGCTCCTTCTCGAAGAAGGGCAGGTCAAAAGTTGTCTCATGCTCCAATGGGATTGAAGCCATGAGCTCGAAAGGTGTAGAAAACTCAGGGATTGGCTCCTCCACCTCCTCAACCACTTCCTTCCCTTTTTTCTGTCCCTTGGACGTTTTGACCTTCTTAGCAGCAGGCTCAACAGGGGCCTTATCCTTCCCCTTTCTCTTTTGTGCACTCTTGGGGGCCATTCCAGACTCTTCTTTCAAAAGAAATACAAACTGGGGACTAAGATCTGAGTGCTTACCCTAGAATCCTAGGGTTTGGTTCGATCAGTCGCACAAGGCACCGCAAGATCTCTGAGCAGAGGGCAATAGATGGGGATGATGCTAAGAAAAATCTGTAGATTCCTGGTGTGAATGATGAGTTGTAGGATCAACGTCGGAGGAGAGAGGGGGAAGAGCGCCAGAAGCTAGGGTTCCACAGAGTGAAGAAGGAAGAGAATACTGGAAAGGGAGACAAACGCGGGGTTAAAATACTTATCACAAAGCTCGGTGTGCTTTGGAACATCTGGTCGCGAGATTGGAAATGAAACCTAGCGAAGGAGCTATTTAACTTGGATTGCGCGACAATCTCCCAAGTTTACCTTAGAGTGCGCGACAGCTTAAGATGAATTCCATGTGAATTACACGACAATCTCTTAGGTTTCCTTTTGGATTATGCGAACGGCTTTGAGGTTTATGTTGAATCTCGCGATAGCCTTAGAATCTCACAACAGCTAATGAAGTATTCCTGTTAAATTGCGCGAGAGTCTCCCAAGCTTCCCTGCTGCACCTCATGATGGACTTTGAATCTCGTGATAGCTAATGAAAAGCTCTATGTGAATCGTGCGAGAGGTTCCTAGGTTTACTTTTGGACCCTGCGACAGCAAAGTATAAAACAGAGAGCATGTGCTCTCTGTTCTGCCATTTTCAGTTGTGCTGTGGTTGGATCCTAGGCATGACTCACCACTATAGGTACCCCTAGACATATTATGATCAAACATTAAAGTATAGATAGCAAAAATCATCATCCAACATTGTGCATTCAAGCAAAAATTATCAATCCAAGAGTAGTAATCATCCAACCAAGCATAAAAAATTCAAAACAGACAGGTCCAGATTCAGGTGGGGCCACTAAAATTTCCTAGAGAATTTGAATTAAAAGAAAGCAAGACAAATCTAACAAAACCAAAGTACATATGATACAGTATTGACACACCTGTGGATCAGTTTAATGAAGGATCCCCTTGAAAGTGAATGGTGTCCATGGGTTCAGCAGGTTTTTCAAACCAAGGCTTAAGCCTCTGACCATTCACCTTCAAGGTTTTCCCAGACTTGGGATCCTTGATTTCTACAACACTAGATGAGGAAACACTTATGACAATGTAGGGACCTTCCCATATGGATTTCAATTTTCCAGGAAAAAATTTTAGTTTGGAGTTAAACAACAAAACCTTGTCACCAGTCATAAAGTTCTTTCTCAACAGACCCTTGTCAAAGAAAGTCTTGAACCTTTCCTTATAGATCCGGGCATTGGCATATGCATCCATCCTTAGCTCATCCAATTATGATAGCTAAAGCAACCTGTGATAACCAGCAGAAGTTAGGTCTAGATTTAAATGTTTGATGGCCCAATAGGCCCTATGTTCTAACTCTACTGAGAGATGACAGGCCTTGCCATAGACCAGTCTAAATGGGGACATCCCAATGGGAGTCTTATAGGCAGTCCTATAAGCCCACAATGCATCATTTAGCTTATCAGCCCAGTCTTTCCTGTCAGTCCTCACAGTCTTCTCAAGGATGTGCTTGATCTTCCTATTTGAAATTTCAACTTACCCACTGGTTTGTGGGTGGTAGGGAGTAGCAATCCTATGGGTGACAGAATATTTTTTGAGCAAGCTCTCAAAATTTTTGTTGCAGAAATGGCTACCTCCATCACTAATAATGGCTCTAGGGGTGCCAAATCTTGAGAAGATATTCTGCTTTATAAACTTGAGGACAACCTGATTATCATTAGTTCTTATGGTAATGGCTTCTACCCATTTTGAAACATAATCCACTGCCACTAAGATGAAATGATAACCATTTGAAGGAGGAAAGGGGCCCATGAAATCAATACCTCAGACATCAAATAGTTCCACAATAAGGATGGGCTGCAAAAGCATTGAGTTTCTTTTGGACAACCCTCCTAATTTCTGACATCTTTCACAAGTCCTGCAGTGTGTATTGGCATCTCTGAATAAAAAAGGCCAATAGAACCCACACTACAAGACTTTGTCAGCTATTTTTCTTCCACTAAAGTGGCCTCCATGGGCATTTTCGTGGCACATGACCAGAATACTGGGGACATCACTTTCTGGAATACATTTCCGGATGATTTGGTTTGCACAATACTTGTATAAGCAAGGTTCCTCCCAGAAAAAGAACTTGACCTGTGAGAAAAATAGGTCTTTGTCTATTTTGGTCTAATGGGCAGGAATCTTTCCTATAACTAGATAATTGACAATATGTGCATACCAAGGAATCAAGGATTGGATGGCAAACAATTGCTCATCCGGGAAGACATCATTTGTAGCAAGGTCATCAACACCTTTTCCCAAAACAATTCTGGACAAGTGGTCTGCCACCACATTTTTTACACCCTTTTTGTCCTTGATTTCAGTGTCAAACTCCTGTAACAGGAGTATCTATCTAATCAGCCTGGGCTTAGCATCCTTCTTGGACAATAGGTACTTCAATGCTGAGTGGTCTGTGAAAATTATAGTTTTAGACCCAAGTAGGTAAGGTCTAAATTTGTCTACAGTAAAAACCACTGCCAGAAGCTCTTTCTCAGTTGTGGTGTAATTCAACTGAGCTTCAGCAAATGATTTATTGAGATAGGCAATGACCACTGGCAGCTTATCTTTTCTCTGACCCAAAACAGCACCTATGGCCAAGTCGGATGCATCACACATCAACTCAAAGGGCAGTGTGTAGTCAGGTGTTTGGAGTACAGGGGCAGAGGTGAGGCAAATCTTCAAAGTTTCAAAAGCCTCAAGACATTCAGTAGAAAAGTCAAAGGGCACATCCTGGCAGAGCAGGTGGCACAATGGTTTAGCAATTTTGCTGAAGTCTTTGATGAACCTCCTGTAGAATCCAGCATGTCCAAGGAAAGATCTGATTTGTTTGACTGTTCTTGGAGGGGGAAAATTTATAATTAGGTAAACTTTGGCCTTATCTACCTCAATCCCATCTTTAGAGACTACATGGTCCAACACAATACCTTGTGTTACCATGAAGTAGCTCTTTTCCCAACTTAAGACCAAATTGGTCTCCTCACATCTTTGCAAGACCAGGTGGAGGTGTTGCAGACATTGGCCAAAACTATCCCCATAAATAGAAAAATCATCCATAAAAATTTCCAAGAATTTGTCAATCATATCAGAAAATATGGCATACATATACCTCTGAAAGGTGGCTGGGGCATTACATAGCCCAAAAGGCATCCTTCTGTAAGCAAAGGTGCCAAAAGGACAAGTAAATGTAGTTTTTTCTTGATGAAGAGGGTGCACAGGGATCTGATTGTACCCTGAGTACCCATCAAGAAAACAGTCAAAAGCTTTCCCAGCCAACTTATCCAAAATTTGATCAATAAAGGGGAGAGGGAAGTGGTCTTTTCTGGTCTTGGAGTTGAGCTTCCTATAGTCTATGCAAACTCTCCAGCTAGTGGTCTCCCTGGCTGGTCTCAGCTCTCCAGACTCAATTGTGATAACTGTGATGCCAGATTTCTTGGGCACCACTTGGATAGGTGCCACCCATTCAGAATCAGAAATGGGGTAGGTTTCCCCAACATCTAGCAATTTAATGATTTATTTTAGAACCACTTCCTGCATGTGAGGATTCAATTTCCTCTGCATTTCCCTGGAGGGTGTTGAGCCCTCCTCTAGATGGATCATGTGCATATAGATTGATGCATCTATCCCTCCTAGATCAGCAATGGTCCAACCAATTGCCTTCTTGTGCTTCCTCAAAACTGTTAGTAATTTTTCCTCTTGCTCATTGGTAAGAGAAAAGGAGATAATTACAGGAAGTTTTTCATCTTTCTCAAGGAAAGCATATTTCAATGTTTCTGAAAGCTTCTTGAGTTCCAGATCAAGGGCTTGTTGGATGGATGGTAGGGTTGGTGCTTTATTGGTTTGAGGAAGGGGCAGTAATGTAGGTTTCCAAATAGAATGCTGCACTAAGCCCATAAAAGACTTCAATGTGGACATGTCTTCTGGCATTACAGCTAGGCTTCCTTCCTCTACCATATCCCAAACTTTAGTTAAACTTGTGACAATGTTGCCCAACTCCAGCAGAGTGGGCAGTTCTTCTTCAATAATTTCTTCTAGCACATCCACTGCAAAGCATTCCTCATTGTCCAGTTGAGGGTACTTTGCACTGTTGTACATATTAAGTTCAACTTTCATATGTCCGAAAGTTACCTCCATGATCTCAGACCTGTATTGAATGCATGCATTGGTAGTGGCCAAGAATGGCCTGCCCAAAATAACAGGTATAGGAGATGTACTCTTGTTGCAACCCATGTCTAAAACGAGGAAGTCTGCAGGGTAGAAAAACTTGTCTACCCCCACTAAGACATCCTCAACCGCTCCCATGGGTCTCCTTTCAGACCTATCAGCCATCAACAACACAATGGGGGTGGGTTTTAGCTCCCCCAAACCTAGATGCTAATACACACTGTATGGTAGCAGGTTAACACTGGCTCCAAGGTCTAGAAGGACCCTTTCAATTATGTGGTCTCCAATTATACAGGGAATAGTGGGTATCCCTGGGTCTTGCAACTTCTCAGGCATTGTCATGTTCAATACAGAATTAATTGTATCAGTTGCAAAGACCTTTTTGGACAAATGGCCTCTAGCTTTCCTTTTCTGAGTACAAAGGTCTTACAAAAATTTTGCATAGGCTGGGACCTGTCGAATTGCATCAAGCAGGGGCAAATTGATTTTTACCTGCTTAAAGGTTTCTATCATTTTCTCTATCAGTGCATTCCCCTTATCAAAAGGGATAGGGCCACACAAAGCTTGAGGAAATGGCAGCTGAGGTATTGCTGGTTCCTCAGCTGTAAGCCTATGACTTAACTTTTTTTTTTTTGTTTTTTCATCTTTTATCTCCTGCTGAGGCTCAACTACAGCCTCTTTATTTTTCCCTTATTGTAGGGTAGCAGGCAACTCCTGGCTCTATGCTCTAACAAAGTCCTTTTCACTTTCACTCGACAGTTCTTTAGGAATGACCTCTCCTTGTTCCTTTCCCACCTGATTGTCTACCAGCTTGCCAGACCTCAGGGTTGTGATGGCATTAGTACCCTCAAAACTTGAGGAGCCTTCTCCAATCGAATGTTGGCCCTTAGGGTTGGCCACTGGCTGGCTTAGCAACTTGCCCCCTTCTCTTTTGGCCAAGGCATTGGCTATTTGGCCTAGCTGCTCTTCTATTTTCTTTATGCTTTGACTGTGAGAAGTCACAGTCTGAGTCAAGGGTCTAAGACTTTGCAATTGGGTCAAAACCTGGTCCTCGAAAGAAGCACTTCGGAGCTGAGGTGGGGGAACTACCAACTAATTTTGTTGCTGGGGCTACTGCTGATGCTGAAAATTTGACCTTGGGGCATATCCTTGATTAAATTGCTGCTGTGGCCTTTGAGGTAAGGCCAACATATGCTGTGGCTGCATATAATTGTCCTATCTCCACCTCAAATTTGGGTGGTCTCTCCATTGGTAACCAGCATTTTGGTGCTGGTATCCAAATGACTATTTATTGTAGCCACCAGATTGTTACTGGCCAAATGATTGGGCAGCAATAGCGTGTTCCATCACAAACTCAGGATATTACCCCGCAGATGGGCACTCTTCCACTGTGTGTTGTGGAGATTGGCATATCAGACATGCCTCCATCACTTGTGCAGCCAATCTGGGCTGCACCACAGTTAATAGTTTATCAAACTTATCCGAAAGATTGGCCATCTGCATTCTCAGGTCATTATTTCCACCAACTTCATACATCTTTCCTTTGAAAGTTTTAGCAAGTCCCATTTTAGGAGAAGGCACTTGAACAGTTCTAGACGAAGTCATCTTTTGGAAAGAATTTTCACTGATGACCTCGAACAAATCCCATACCTCATCAGCTGTTTTATGCATGTAAGTTCCACCACAAGAAGCATCTACCATGCCTCTGCTTTTCTCATCAATCCCATTATAGAAGCTCTGGACAAGCTGCCAGTCAGGAATTTTGTGGTGGGGACATTGTTTGAGCAACTCTTTAAATCTGTCCCAAGCTTGATTAAAATCTTCATTTGGGGATTGGGCAAAAGCAAGTATTGCTTTCCTCAACTGGCTGGTTTTTGTCTCTGGGAAGAATTTGGTCAGAAATCTTGTTTGGAGGTTTTTCTAAGTAGTGATGCTGTTGTTTGGGAGAGTAGACAACCAGGTGCTGGCCCTATCCTTTAGGAAGAAAGGAAAGAGCCTTAACCTAGTGGCTTCCGGTCCCAAACCAGTAATAGATAATATTGTGCACAGGGCCAAGAATTAGTCAATGTGCTTGTAAGGGTCTTCCTTGCTAAGCCCATGGAAAGAGGGAAGCATTTGGATAATTGAAGTTTTAATCTTATAGTTTCTCTGAACATCTGGGAATTGAATGCTAAATGGGGAATTATAATCAGCAGGAGCATTCAATTCCTTCAATGTTCTAGGTTGCTCTTCACCCATGACTGCTGTCTCAGTTTCAGTTGGGGGCTCAACTGTGATGTGTCTGGGCCTTCTTAGTCTTCTACCCCTTTCTATCTCAGGGTTAGGAGGCTCTAATGTTGGACTGAGGGATCTCCTTCCTAACATGCACACACATCAATAGCAGGGAAGACTACTTGCCGACACATTGCACTTAACAAAATTACAACTATCCTAATCAACTGCTATAGAATTTTCAAAGGAGAAATAGACTGAGATTTTGAGGGTTAGAGAAGTGCAAACAGAGGTAGCTAGACTGCCAGTGCAATTCTACTCTCCTTCTCTGCTACTGTCTAGATCTGCAAGAAAAGTTCCAAATATAAATCAGCAGTATCAATTATTCACAAGTACAGCTACCAAAGAATAAAGAATACAAAAATCTAGTAATAGATTTTTGTATTCACAAGTACAGCTACCAAAGATCTATTAGGGTCTACTAATAGATCAAGATTCCCCGGCAGCGGCGCCAAAAACTTGTTAGGCTATTTTAAGTGCTTGCTACTGACTTTATTGGAGACAGTGATAAGAATGTGTTGATGAAAATAAATCAAAGGTGGATTGAAAACTATAGAGCAGCAAGCCTAAAAATATACAGTCCTGCAAGATACAGGGCCTATTGTAGCAAGTTTTAATAAGTAAGAGTTTGTCCCACAGGAAAAGTTGATCTAAAGCTCCAAGGGAGCTATCTTTAGTAGGCACTCTAGATCTGACTACAGATCTGGCAATCCTAAATGGAAGGGGATTTAAGGTCACTATTATCTAAATCCTAAGGTAACCTAACGCCTAAACTACAGAAAGGGTTGAGAAGAATGATGGAGTGTGAGAAAATAAATATAAAAGGGTGAGAAGTAAGCTATTAGGTATAGATCTGATGGGTCTTATAACTCATACTCAGATCTGCTGCTATAGAAATCTTATCCAATGGCTACATTATCACCAAAGAGGAGAAATGATCCAACTCACCCCTGTGCCATGATCCAATCCCTTATGGCTATAACCTGTCCACTTGAATGGACACAGACTATCCAATAGGGGAACCACAATCCAGAGATGGGTCAGAACAAGTTTATCATTGTAGGCACTACTTCTTCCAGGCTACCAGCTCAAGAATCCATAGGAACCTCAACCTCTAAAGTTCTGTGTGTGGGGCTGGGCACAATGTGCTAACACGACACAGGAACCGACAGAGTTTGAGAACTAGCTTTTAAGCTTAGCTGTTCACTACTTTAGAAAGACAACAATGAACCAGTCACAAGCCTACAATCTCTACAGCCAGATCAGATCTGCCATTTGATGGTGGGTCTATACAAATACAGGGGAGTCTGTCTCTGCTCAATCTCTCACAAGGCTACAAGCACAGATCAGATCTGTGGATTGGCCTTACCCTAGGGCTATAACCTGTCCACTTGAATGGTCACAGAGTATCCACAGAGACTATCCTCCTCACAGAGGTCTAAGACAGAACAAGAACATTGCTGCCACCACCATGTTCATAGGGCTACCAGCTCAAGCTCCCATGGAGATTCAGATTTAGTGGATCTTGTGGTGGGGCATAGGCCTGTAATGTGCCTAACCTGGACACACAGGTCACTTGGATCTAAATAAAACCTTTAAAAACAGTCCTCCATTGCTTACAATGCAACATAGCAATGGAGGATCTCAAGGTAGCAGCCTTGTACAGAACAACTCACAAAACACCAATCCCATACATGCATAAAATCCTATTATAAAACTCCATTAATTCTATTCCAAATAGACATACAAAGACATAGCCAGCAAGTGCTAGACTATGGAGAGAAGAAAAAAAGGAAAAAGAAATTGCCTAAACCCTAACCTTAGCCTACTGTAATTCTACAGTTGATTGAGGAAGGAGTACAGAAGACCCGTCCTCAAACCTAAACTAGGCTTAAGCTTATATAGCAGTAAGCTCTACGAGAATTAGGGTTAGGAAAACCCTAATTTATTAATGCTATCGTGGCCCATTTCTGTTCCTTGGATGCCTCGGGGCATGTGCACGGAGATTGGAGCATTGGAGTGCATGCCCTAATGGCAAAAAGTTCCCATAATGCCCCTGCAGAAGTGGGGAGAAGTTAAGAACCCGATCCTCGCTGGGTAGAAAAGATTTCCAGTCTTACCGGGTGGTAGAATTGGCATCGCGGGGTTGAATTGACTTGAAGCTCATGCAGTCGCGGGATTGATACTTTGGTTATCACGGGATTGCTCTGGCTATTGCGAGATTGCTCTTTCCTTTTGAATGTCGCGAGAATTGTGCACGCGGTTTGTCCCTTAGTGAATCTCACGGGGATCCTCGCGAAGAAGCAGTGTGCATAGGTTTATGGATCGTGCGAGCAGTTCCCTACTGAGGAGCTCCCCAATGAGCTCCTTGATTGGTTTGCCGACTTTGAGCATGGCCCTACCCTTATCGTTGAAGAAACAGAGGACGTCAATCTAGGGACCGAAGAGATTCCTAGAATCACTAAGATCAAAACGTCGCTATCTCCCGATGAAAGAGAAATCATGATTGATTTCCTTTGGTCCTACCAAGATGTCTTCACATGGTCATACGAGGACATGCCTGGTTTGGATACTGATTTGTTCGAGCATGAGTTGCCTTTATATCCAGATGTTAAAGTCTATCAAGCAGAAGTTAAGATGTCTCTGACCAGAATGGATATTGAAATTAAAGGATGAAGTTATCAAGCAATATGATGCGGGGTTTCTCATGGTCTCTAAATGCCCACAGTGGCTAGCCAATATCGTCCCTGTATGTACAAAAGATGGAAAGGTCCGCATGTGCATCGACTTCATAATTCTAAACAAGGCAAGCCTGAAGGATGACTTCCCGCTGCCACACTTGATATCTTGGTCGATAACACTGTCAGGCATGGGATGCTATCATTTATGGATGGATTCTCCGGATACGATCAGATCAAGATGGAAGAAGTGGACCGAGAGAAGACAACATTCATTACTCCATGGGGATCTTTCTGTTACCGAATCATGCCATTCGGGTTGAAAAATGTTAGATGTGCAATGGTGGAAATCGAGACAATCCTGTACGACGATGTGCTCACTAATAAAATTATAGAGTCACCACCCGGAGGTTTTGGTGTCCCGAGAAACCTAGATCATTTTTATAAGCACCAAAGTGCCACAAATATGACTTTGAATCTAGTCTACACCAAAGGCTCTTGGGTAGGGGCTTCATTTATCGAATGGGAAGATGTTAGACACCCAATCAACCCACTTAATGTGGTTTCTATTAATGGCCAAAACAAAAATAATATAAAAGAAATGAAAAAGGCTTCCTCTTGGCCAAATGGGTCTTAAAATCCTATTTGTGCCCCTCCGTTCCTACTAAAAATTTGGCAGTGTAACGGCACAAATGGGAGGATGGAGGAATAATCGAGAAGGTAGAGGAATAGAGGGGAGAGCCGGAGCTCTCGGGTCCTTGTTGCACCGCTGTGGAGCCTTACGTTGGCTTGCTTCGATGAGCTTTTGAAGGCTTGTATGGTATGGATGGGGTTTTAACTCCTAAGGTTTGATAGAGAGGGAAGACTATGGGGTAACACACACCTAACCTAGAGCCTTTTAGTGAAATGCTAAGGTCTAAAGGAGTTTTTTGAATTTTAGAATTTGTATGGGAATGGTACACTAGAGGAGAGAGAGAAAGGATTCCTTAATCTTTTAATTGGAAATTTTTTCAAGCCATTTGCAAGGGGGGGGTGCCTCTCTATTTATAGGAAAAAGAGAGGTTAGGATGGTGCTTAGAGGCTAATTGGGATTAGCAATTAGGTAATGGGCCATCTAAGGTTTCCTAGGGTTTTTAGAGTCTTGAAAAATGTGAGAAGGTACTCTAATGGTGGATGATTGGGTGAGGCTTTAAACCACTTAAGGGGTTACACATAGGTACTAAATGGGTGCAATAGAACTAACAAAACACACCCCAAAGGTCAAGATGGTCAATAAGTCAAACCCTAATCTCGATTTTCAAGGCAAAAATACACAGTTACTGTTCATATGCCTGGCATAACAATTAGTTGCGCCAAGCATGTGCACAGTAAAACAATGCTTGAACAATGCCTGGGAGATTGGCTACCTGCGGGGGGACCCACCTATAGCTGGTGCAACTATTAGTTGTGCCATTTTCACTTATAGCTGACACAACTATTAGTTGCACCAAATCCCTAATGGGGTCAGATGGAATTACCATTCTGCCCTTCGAGTTTGAGATGTGATATCTTTTTGTACATAACTTCGATTGGGGTGATTCTTAGCCCGTTGGAAAGCTGAGGATTTCTACTTTTTAATGGTATAAGATTCGATCATAGTAGAAGGTCACAGCTAGCCCTAGTACACCACTCTTTAGCCATTGCTCGAGAAAGCTAGGTTTAGGTCCGAGATGGGTTCTAAGGGTTCGAGATTGGTTTCTAAGGGTTCGGGAAGGTTCTTAAGGGATCCATACATGCCATCAAAAGCTCAGAGATGAGCCTCTCTTGAAATGTGTTTCAATCAGGCCTTGGGCCAAATTTGGGTGTCTATAGATGCCCCTCTTTGGTATCCACTCACTAATGATCGAATGTCAAAGAATAGAGACATTCGAAAAGGCCCAAGGCATTACTGACGGGTGCATTGCATTTAGAATGAATTTCAAACATTAGATGAGTATCATGGAAAGAAAGCAAAAGCCCTGTATGTTAGGAAAAAAGGTAATCGGTTCCCAAGCGCTTAGCGACATTACTGGGCATACTTGAGGTGAAAAATGAGTTGCAAAAGCCCAATAGCTAGGAAAAATGGTCGCTTCTCGAGATGTTCTGAAGAAGTTTGATGTTCAAGATTCATTCTGAGTACAATAGCTTCATAAGTAAGGAGGGTGATCGACCCACATTCAAAGATAGGAGCAACGCAAGTATGAAAGGTTTCATAGTTTGTTCCCAGTCACGTGAGGCATTGACCGCCTCATCTAAATGGTCACGGGTGCCCCTACTTGAAATAGGGTTCAAGGTCTTTGGGCGAACCCATTGATCCCGAAGTTTATTTAGCATGACTACCGAGCGGAGCGAACAGAGGTCGCAACACTTTTTAAGAGTGTATGCTGTTTTTCCAACATGCCCCAGATCATCATGACCCAAAGTATCTAACCTTAAATAATACAGAACAGATCCGACCAAAAATTGGGTGCCCCCCAAAGGGGGCATCCAATCCCAGTCTCTGCCAATAATGATCTTATAAATCAATTAACTATGCATAAACATGCATCCATTAGGGGTGATAAGTAACAAAGGCAATGGAAGTCTCGACCCAGATCCCATTCGGGTACAATTTATGAGAACAAACTACCATTCTACGAATACTCAGATGCAAGGCGTACACTTTACAGGGATACCACGCCAATACAGGTTTTAAGCCTACGAAAATAAAGGGAAATGAACCCTTCTACATGCATGTTTATACATAGTTTGGTTGATATGTAGCTTAATTTTCAACAGGTTGGTTGTAACCAACAATTGACCTTTTTCATAACGGAGTTACCTGAACCTCAAACCCCATTGGGCGCATGCCCAAACTACGCAAACTAAGAGTCCACACCTCCGAAATAGCTTGTGAGGAATCTCAAGTTAGACACTCACGTTCATTGAATCCGCCAACTGAGCGCTTGTCACAAAGGTTTAGCAGGAGAGTTGACCTGATCGAAACATTGACCATTTGATCGAGATTGACACCGTTGCTCTTATTTTTAAGTAGGATCCATAGATCCAAGGTGAACCTTAGACTTAGGACGTTGCTATAGCATAGTTGTGTTACTGATAAAATATTGACATTTTATTGCAACGGAGCATGCATGTGCGTCCAATCATATGAGGCATAGACCGCCTCACTTAACTGGTCGCGGTGTCCCCACTTGAAGCAGGGTTCGAGGCCTTTAGGCGAACCCATTGATCTCAAAATTTATTTAACACGATTACCCGAGCGCAGTGAATAGATGTCGCAATGCTTTTTGGGAGCATGTGCTGTCTTTTCAAAACATATTTTTTTATTTTGTTTGACATTTTTTGTTTTTTATCATTTTATGTGATTTTTTGATGATTTTTTTAATTTTCAAGTTATCATTTCATGTGATTTTATTACTTTATTACTTCTATTATTTTATGTGAATTTTTTTGGGATTTTCTTTTTCTTTTTTTATTGATTTTTAGATTTTTAAGTTTTTATTTTATGTGATTTTTTGGTCTTTTAAAGCTATCATTTTATGGGATTTTTCTGGTTTTTTGGAACTATTATTTTATGTGAATTATTCTACCATTTTATATGAGTTATTCTATTATTTTTGGCTTTTCTGTGGGGATTTGTTTTCATTATTTTTTTTACTTTTTCATGTTTTTCCATGTAGGATCAGGACACCTATTGCTCTCGTTCATTTTATTCTTAGCACGGCTTTCCAAGTAAGTCGAATGAGGGTCGACACACCGTTAGGGGGCGCATGCATCTGCCGAGGGAAACAAAACAAAGAGAGGGGGTACTGGGTCATGCATCCGACTCGCACTAGGCCCGAGACCCGATTCCTAAGTGGTTGGCGCAACTATTAGTTGCGCCAAGCCAAAAGAGGCCCCAAAATTGCTTGGCGCAACTAATAGTTGCACCAGGCCTGGCTGGGTTTCGTTTTTAAGTAGCCCGAGTTCAGGCAGCAAGGGCACATTTTTGAAAAAAATTCTCCCTCTCTCTTCAAAACCGAAAATCGGCCTCCCCTAGGGTTCCTTTACATTGCTTCTACGCGTGGCTCATTGCCGGCATTCGCTTACACTGATTGATCGTCATCTCACGCTAGATCAAAGACCCCATCTTCTTCACAGGGTAACCATTTAAAAATTATTTTTCTTGATTTTCCTTGTTTTTTTTTCTTGCAAATATGATCATGATCTTGCATTCTTTGATGAATAATGGTTTATTTTTGTTATATGCTTGTTTATTGATGATGTGTTGGCAATTTTTTATGAATGGTGCCCTCTTTTTATTATTTTGTGGATTTTATTGGTGCCTAAATATATATATATATACTCATTTTGTTTTGTTTTTTTTATATAAGAAGGAGGTTTTATTTTGGTTTTTTTTTTGAATCATAAAGCAAGGATTTTGGATTTTTGTGTTTGTTTTTTTGACAATTAATTAGAAAAAGAGATTTTTGGTTTCTTTTTTCGAATTTTATTTAAGGAAAATGATTTTCGTCTTCTCTTAAATTTAGGAAAACAAGGGATTTATATACTTCTTTTTTATTGTTTTGAAAACTAACTAAGGCATTTATTTATTATTTTTGTGTTGGTTCTTTTTCATTTTATGGGCACAAACTAAGGGATTTTTTTTGAAGTTTTCGTTTTCATTTTTTTTTTTTATTATAAAAGAAGGGCTCTTCTTTTTTTGTTTTTTATTTTATTTTTAGGAGCATAAAAGAAAGATATTTTTGGGTTTTTTTTTTGGGAGCATAAAGAAGAGATGATGGGTTTTCTTTTGTTTTAACTTGCTTTATTATTAAACATAGTAACAGGGACATTTGTCTTATTTTTATTTACTTTTCAAGATTAAAAAAGCGGGATTTTTTTTCATTTTCAATCTAAAAGGGATATTTTTTTTTTTTTTATGTATGTGTGTATCTTTATTTTCTGAAAAAGAACAGAAAGAGGGTGAGTATACTTACCTTCCCTTGGCGTGTAGCATAAAATGGTTCTTTATCACTATTCTGCCCTGATGTGATTATTTTCTGTTGCCCCAGAATGTCCGACAACGAGTAATATGTGCCTGAGGAGGGCCACGAGGTAGTCTATGGTCCGCGGGGGGAGCAATTTTTTGTGGTGGATCGTAAGGCAGGTCCCTGGCTCGAGATGCAGGGTGAGGCTGCCCGATTTGGCCTCCTCCACCAACAGTACATTCACATTTCAAATTTCAGCATAGCGGGCAAGGTAAAAGATGGGTTCGGATCTTCTTTTCTTTGTGCAACCTTTCTTTATTTCCATGATCTGATGCATTTCCTTTTTCTGACGTAGGACCTGCCCCCTATCGTATTTTGCGGGGGGTGGCTTGATTTCCATGATTTCTACCTCTATGTCCCCCCTGTGGTGAAGTTCTTGCTGGCGCAGGTGGGCTTAGAGAGTTTTTGTCATGCCCCTCTATAAGGGCCTATGCCACGTATCTGAAGGCATTGATTGAGCGGTTCTGCTTTGAGACGATGCCCTTCCACATGCCTTATGCCGAGATGGTGCTGACGCCTGTAGATTGGGCCATGATTACTGGTATCAAGGTAGGGGATATACCGATAGCCAGTCTCACAGTGCCGAGCAAAGAAGACATCATCCGACTGATAGGGGCTTATCCCCCTCATGGGCAGATGCATGGCACCGAGGTCAAGATGACTTGGTTATCCATGCTCTATACAGCCGATGAGTTGGTGGATCTGGGCCAACAAGATAGGGTGCTTTACATTATGCCTGAGCGGGAGAACATCCTAGCCCGCATCACTCTCCTGCTCTTGCTGGGTAAGACCCTCTTTACCAATGTGAGCAGCAGTCGAGTCAGCCTGGCATTGCTGAGTATTATGGACAACTGGGGCGACGTCCATAAGTACGACTGGGGCAGGGCCGGATACGCGTGGTTGCTGTATGGCGTAGCTCGGGTTACCACCGGGGATTCCAAATCTGTTGTCAGTTTTTGGGCCGCATTAGAGGTAATCCCTAACTCTTTACTTTTGTCAGTTTCATTTGAATGGTCTTTTATGCTACTGGCTTATTCTTTTATGCATTGCTCTTCTCAAGTATGGGGGTACCATAACTTTCATCATAGGCGTCCGCTTCTCCACTTGGATGCATTCACCTATCTTCTTCTTAGCAACTAGAACCAAGCCCGGCGCCATGACCTGGGCATGAAGCACCTAGAGATGGGCTTGAGGTCCCAACTCGACTTGATGGTCCCTGAGCAGGTAAAGCCTTTTTTCAACTTTGTTTATTTCAGTTCGGAAATTGCCCTTGATTAATATGCTGCATGTTTGATTGATTGGCCACCTCTTGACATGGACAGATCCTCCACGACCCGCACCTCATGTCTCCTTTCTGGGATCGGGCAGCTGTAGGCCCATCACTCTTATTTAACAATCGCTGCATTGTTTTCTTCTATGCGGCATGGGCTAGGGCTTACTACCTAGGGGAGCGGGTGGCGCACCAGTACCAGGGCTGTCATGCCATGCCCATGGACCCTCCCACGGACGTTCTGGATCCTGTTGGTAGTGTTGAGGAGCTCACCGCGGCCTTCCTCAATAATGGGCTCCCTATCAATGCCCTTCTTGTGCTCGGGGATTATCATATATGGTACGAGTGCCTGCTGTATCGGTTCATCTTGTCGCGCTTCATCCCTAGCACCAACTTCCTTGCATTCGGCGGCCCGCGTGGTCAGGCAATTCTCCTTTCTTTTTTGTGGATTAGTTCCCCTTTTGCTTTAATTCAGCCTTTGTTTCTTCTAAGCGGATTTCTATTTTGTTCATAGTTTGCTCAAGGGGATGACTCGGATGATGGAGGTGGAACGGTGGTGGGTACCACAGATACTTCAGGGGCAGGTCCTTTAGGTGTTGGCCCTTCTGGCTTGGGTCCCTCGGGTGAGGGTTCTTCAGGAGCTGGTCCGTCGGGTACCTCTCATGCTGGTGCCCCTGGTGGTGATCCACCCATGGTCTATGGGACTTTTCGACACCTTGATGATAGCTTTGTCTCGAACCTGTGCACCGATGTGGATAAGTAGGCGCACATATCTGCTGAAGCGGCCCAAGCCCCTCCTCCTGAGGTGATTCCAGGGGTAAGCCTTCTTACGATGGTTCTTCCTTTGTCCCGACTTCTTTTGCAAAATGCACGTGTTTTGTAATTGTCCTGGTAACTGACATCCTATCCCTCTGAATGTAGAATTTTGACTCGGCTATGGAGTTCACGGCGTATCATCATAACATCTTGGACCTTCGGGATGTGGAGGCAGTGAGTATCCTGTTGCTCAACTCTTTCTCTGTTTCACTATCCTTGGTTTCTTAACTGATCCTGATCTCTGATGGTGATTTTGACTTACAGCATGCACGTGTGAAGGAGTCACGATCTTTGCTTAGTAGGATTTCCCAGGCATGGTCCCGGGTGGGGGATATGTGGACTTACCAGGGCTCCTCATGTCGGTGGAAGAAGTCAAAGGGCACTAGCAAGGATTAGGCTCTAGTTTCTGCCCAAAAACATTTAGCACTTTTTGGGATAATTTTATTGAAATTTTGCAAAGTTTGTAACAGATATTTGTGTAACTTTTTGGATGACTTTTTCCTTGGATATGCTTAGTGCTTTGTTTGATTTGTATGTTATCATTCCCTTGCATATATTTGACAGCTTGCAGGATGGTCTTGATGATCGCCCATAAAAGTGGCCCTTGAGGCCGCATGCCTTGGTGTCGGTTCTTCCTGCGCAAATAGTCGACTTATTCTAATGTTAGGTGCCCTGTTAAGTTTCATTTTTGAATGTCCGTATAGCATAAAGCAGGTGAGTCAGGATACCTAGTGAAGGGGGCCAGTGAAGGCCCACCAAAATCTCCAAATAAGCTTAGAAAGGCATAGAAGGGGGAAGTTTTGTGCTGGCACAACTATTAGTTGTGTCAGGATTAAATGGGTGATAATTACACTGGCACAACAAATAGTTGCGCCAGGTATGACCTGGGGAGCTGTGGGGCCTTATATGCCCGAGGCAGCCCAAAGTCTCCCTCTTTTCTTTTTGACTTGACCTTTTTGACCGATTCTTTTCTCTCCTTGCTTTCCCAAGGGTGGGTCCATCAACATACATTGAATTTTATATTCTTGAAAGATCTTTGTACGTCTATGGACTCGCTTTCCAATCCTCCCTTACATGGAGGGCTTGAGACCAATTTACCCCTTTCTTTGGGCTTAGGGCCCAATTTTCTCAAAAGTTGGCATGGGAGCTTGAATGAAAGTGAGCTCACCCAACTTGAGCATCTCGGGCTATCACGTCTTCCCCTCTTCCTTGAGGTTCCTCTACAATGGGACCTACTTCATGTGGCAGCTTCGTTTTGGAATGTAAATGCTCATGTGTTTCGCTTTGGGAAGCGGGAGCTAATTCCCACTCTTGAGGAGCTATCCAATTTATCCGGTTTGAAGCTTCACAGAGGCCTCACAAGAGTCACGCTGAAGTTGGGCTATTCCAAATTCGTTCACCTTACCCTCGGTTTAAAGAAATTTGAATACGAGAAAAGTTTCGTTGGGGGGCCCATAAGGTGTTCGATTAAATTCCTCAAACAACTTTTCGGTGTCGAAAGTCTTCGAAAATTGCCAGTTAGGAATCTCTTTAATGTGAAAGCCTTTGCTCTCAGCCTCATTTTGGAACTCCATTTCTTTACTGGGGGAGAGAGCTTCTCTTTGGCTCTTTGTGATGTCTTGATTGAGTTGGTAGAGGGCCGATCGGTGATGCACCTGGTCCTTGCAGAATTATACCGGCACCTTGATGCCTTTGCTCTGGGTAAGGTGGAGAACCTCAGGAGATGTCCCTTGCTGCTTCAGGTCTGGTTGGGTGAGCACCTCACTATCTTGGGGCCCGCGCCATGCTTTTACATTGCCCGAGGTGAGGCCGCACAATGCTTTTGGGTAGGTGTCACTTGCTTCCACAGGGCAATTGAAGCTTTGGTTGGCCGATGCTGATCTGATATGGAGGCTTCCTTGGTTGGACCGGACCTTTCTCATAGTTCATTCCCGAGACCATGAGGGCATCACCCTCCTAGGATTGACTTGCATCACCTTCTATTTCCCATTCCGGGTGTTGCGTCAGTTTTGCTGCCCTCAGCAGGTGCCTTGTGAGAGAAAGCACACTCTATGTGACTTGATCTTTTCTAGGGGGTCCTCCGGGGAAATAGATCGGATTGTTACTCTTTGGGAGCCGCATCAGTCAACGCTGATGTGGTATATGGAATAGGGAGATCAAGTTCAGTCCTCCCCTTAGTACAAGGCTTGGTTATTAGCTGAGCATCCTGCTGCTGATCATCTGGACCAGCCGAAGAGTGTTGATATGGGAGGCCTTTGGCCGAAGAAGGAGAAGGCGCTCCGAGCTTGCATTGATTTGTTGACTGATGAGAAGGTCCTGCACGAGCTTTTAACGTAAGAGAAAGTCAGAGTAGGGATAGTAGAGGGCGAGGTCCTTCGTTTGAAGGGACCTTTGAGTGTTGCCATTGAGGCAGCTGATGCTTCTCGGAAGAGGGACAAGAGTCTGCATGGTCGTTGGTTGACCGAGCGGAATGTTCGGGAGGATGATTTTCGTGCTGAGATTAGTGCTTTGAAGCATGAGCTGGGCCATTGATTCCTTCCTGCACATATAAATTTTTGCACAGATCAGATACATAGAAAAGGAGCGTAAGAAACCCCTTTACAGATACACACATATTTTTTGTATACATATTTTCTTTATATTTTTGTTTTTTTTGCTTTTGTAAAAAAGAAAGAAAGAAGGCTAGACATCACACCGGCTATTTTTTAGGATGTGGTGTAAGCGGTGCATTTGTAAATGAAAAAGGAAAAGCTATTATATTTACACAAACTATTTGTTATTTTTTTTATTTTCTTCTCTCTTTTTGATTAATGGGCCACTTTAACAAAGAGGGTTTTCTGCCCCATTCTTTATTCTCTTTTTATTTGGTTTGATGCCTCAATCACAGGTTGAGATCTCGAGTCTCCTTTTGATCATGGTCGAGCCCCCTTTTAAATGGTTGGGTCTGAGGGAGGTTCAGCGGCCTTACCAAGACTGGAACATCAATCCCTTTGGGCTGAGTCAAACCTTTCTCCTTACCTTGAGTCATACGCTTGATGAAGCCGCTTAATAGAGACAATTCTGGTTGGGGCCCGATTTGAACTAACATGAGCAGCCCAGAAAAAGGGTATCAGGGAGAGTAACCAAGAGGGCACCTGAAACATCAATCTATCAATCAAATCAAACTTTTCTTTTTAATCTTTTTCTTTGAACTCTTTTACTCACAACGCCCACGGTGGGTTCATCGTGCCCGTTTTTGCCCTCTTTTTACCCATGGCGCCCTTTCGGGTTTTCACCACGTTCATGGATTTAGCTCTCTTATCCCAAGTGCACTTTCGAGTTTTCACCTGGTCCGCACAAGCTCGCTATTTTTACTCGTAGTGCCCTTTCGGGTTTTCACTATGTCCATCTTGCTTAGAGCTTGCATTTTCATTTTATTTCTTTTCTTTTTATTTCTTTTACTTTTTTTTCAAGAAGCCACGACACAGACGTTGATTACGTCATAGCCGACTGGATGGGGTTCTGGTGTCGTCTCACAACTCGGCTCGTGTTGACTTTAACAGATACTATGACTGCTTGTGAACCTATAAAGAGGGCTTTATTCAAGGTGTAGCTTGGCCATGGGTTAGGTTACGATTTGAAGGTATGCTAGGCTAAAAGGGTTTCCTTGATACGGCTTCAGTTTTCTCAACATACTTTCTTCCTTTAGGGTTTTACTATACATGTCCCATGATTCTTCCATTTTTTCTTTTCCTTTACCTTATTTCAGGCAATCTCTTTTTGAGGTTTTATTTTTCTAATTTTTTTAAGATTTTGATGGTAACTTTACTTCTTTTTTTTGTCTATGTACACACATTTTTTTGGGAAAGGGGTTTATTTGAAAGAAAGGCCCAGGCTCAAATGGGGTAGCAAAGGATGTCATCATTTTTAGGGATGCTTTTTGGCTACTATGCTTGGAATGATGGCCTTTTTTTGGGTAGTTCTTAAGTAGTCACGTATCTGTTTTACCAATACTTACCTTATCGCGATAGACTAGGAGCAGAACCGTCAGATGTATCCAACATTGATGGGCTTAGGAAGATGATCTTGGTCCATGGTGGCGAGGCGGATGGCGTATCCCACTTCTCGGACGATGTAAGGTCCCTCCCAGTTCGGCTAGAATTTTCCTCTCGGATCAACATAGAAGGATGGGAAGATCTTCTTCAACACAGTGTCTCCTACCTTCAAATATCGACCACGGACATGTTTATTGTAAGCGTGCGTGATTCGCCCTTGGTAAACTTACATATGACACAAGGCTAAGAGTCTATTCTTATCCAATAGATCTAATTATTCAAAGCGAGATCTCTCCCTCTCTGCCTCGAGTAAGCCTGATTCCATGAGGATTCAGAGTGAGGGTACTTCAACCTCTATTGGTAGGACGGTCTCAGTTCCATACACAAGGGAGAATGGTGTTGCCCCTGTAGCGATACAGATCGACGTTCTATAGGCCTACAAAATAAATGGCAGCATTTCGCTCCAATCTCGGTATGTGACGACTATTTTTTCTAGGATGCGGATGACTATCTTATTCGCAGCATCCACGACTCCATTAGTCTGAGGTCGATAGGTGACGAGCGATGGTGCTTGATTTTGTACTGCTCACAGAAGGCCCGGATGCGCTTATTTGCAAAGTTTGTGTCATTATCCGTGATGATGTCCTTGGGTACTCTAAGTCGACACACAATATTATTTTTGAGAAACTTCTCGACATGACTGGCCGTGATGTTGGCATATGATGCTGCTTCTACCCACTTGGTGAAGTATTCAATGGCGACAAGGATGAATCGATATCCATTTGATGCTTTTGGATTAATCATTCTTACGACATCAAGGTCTCGGGTAGTAAAAGGCCAAGGAGTGGTCATGCAGTGAAGATCGATGGCAGGAGCATGTATTAGATTGGAGTGTTCCTGACACTTGTAGCATTTCTAAACATGTTTGCAGCAATCCGTTTCCATAGTGGGCCAAAAGTATCCCTGTCGTAGAATTTTCTTAGCGAGCATGTGACCACTAACGTGGGCACCACATACTCCCTCGTGGATCTCTTTTATGATGTTGATCGCCTCACTTTTAGTAAGGCACCTGAGCAAAATGTTATTGTACGATCGCTTGTAAAGGCATTCCCCGCAAATGACGTAACCTGCCACTAAATGTTGAATGGTTCGTCGGTCCGTCTTGGATGTACCCTCAGGGAAAGTTAGAGTCTCGAGGAAGTTCTTAATATCTGAGAACTAAGGTGGCTCATCATCAGGCTTTATAGGTTCCTCAATCTAGAGGTAGAAGGCCAGCTCATTCCTTTATTTGATCATAATCGGCTTCATCTCAGCACCATACAAGATTTCAATCATCGATGCTAACATTGCTAGTGCATCGGTAAAGTGATTCCTTATCCGGGGGACATATGAGAATGTCATGTCTTTGAAACAAACTATCAGATCCTCGAGGTGCTCATTGTAGGGGATCAAGTTCTCATCTTTCGTCTTCCAGTCACTATTCGTCTGGCATATGATCAACTGCGAATCGCCAAATTCCCAGAGGTGAGTTATATTCAGATCGAGAGCCGCCTGCAAACCAGCGGCACAAGCCTCATACTCGGCCATGTTGTTAATTCAAGGGAAGTTGAGCTTGATAGAGACGGGTACGTGGGATCCTTTTGGCGAAATCAGAATGGTACCAACCCCCTAGCCTTAGGCATTGGCTGCTTCGTCAAAGTGCATTACCCATGATTCTTCCGCTTCTTTTGTATTGTCTTCCGTCATGAACAGGATGTCCTCATGGGAAACTCAGTTCTCAAAGGTTCATAATTTGACAAATGATTGCTGGCAAGATAATCAGCGAGTGCTGCCCCTTGATCGACTTCTGAGTAATGTACATGATATCAAACTCAGACAATAGGAGTTGCCAGCATGCAGTACATCCAGTAAGAGTCAGCTTCTCGAATAAGTATTTCAACGGGTCCATTCAGGCCAAAAGTAGAACAACTTGAGATAGCAAGTAATGGCGGAGCCTTTGAGCAGCCCATACAAGATCCAGGCATGCTTTCTCCATATGAGAATAGCGCATCTCATAATCACTAAATTTCTTGCTTAGATAGTTGATGGCCTGCTCCCTTCTTCCTGTTTCGTCATGCTGCCCTAAGACACATCCCATCGCGACTTCTGTCATGGAGAGATACATCAAGAGTGGTCTCCCTGACTTGGGTGGTACCAAAACAGGTCGGTTAAGGAGGTAGCTTTTGATTTTGTTGAACGTTACCTGACAATCGTCATTCCATTCAATGGGCGAGTTCTTCCTTAGTAGCTTGAAGATCAACGTGCAGATTGGAGTTAGTTGTGTAATGAACCGACTGATATACTGTATCCTATCCAGGAATTCTCTAACTTCTTTCTCAGTAGATAGTGGTAGCATTTCAGTGATAGCTTTGTCTTTGACTGGGTCGACCTCGATCCCTCTCATGCTAATGATGAATCCCAATAGTTTTTCGGACATAGCACCAAATGCTCACTTCTGGGGATTCAGGCGTAACTTGTACTTTCTCAACCTCTCGAACAACTTCTGATGGTTTACCAAGTGATCGCTTTGCTCTGGTGACTTGGCTATCATATCATCGACATACACTTCAATTTCTCGGTGCATCATGTCATGAATAGCGCAGTCATAGCTCTCTGGTACGTTGCACCGACATTCTTTAGCCCAAATGGCATGACTCGATAGTAAAAGGTTCCTCAAGAGGTAATAAATGTTGTCTTCTCTTAACCTACCTCTGTCATCTTAATCTAATTGTATCCAGAGAATCTATCCATGAAAGATAGCATCCCATGCTTAGCAGTGTTATCGACCAAGATGTCAATGTGCGGCAATGGGAAATCGTCCTTCAGGCTTGCTTTGTTCAAGTTTTTAAAATCAATGCACATGTGGACCTTTCCATCTTTCTTTGGCACAGGCACAATATTGGCAAGCCACTACGGGTACTTAGATACCATAAGAAATCCCGCGTCATACTGCTTGATGACCTCATCTTTAACCTTCAACATCCACTCGGGTCGAAGATGTCTCAACTTCTGCTTAACTGGCTTTATATCCGGGTAGAGAGGCAACTCATGCTCAACCAAATCGGTGTCCAAACCAGGCATGTCCTCGTATGACTAGGCAAAAATGTCTTGGTATGACCGAAGGAAGTTAATCATGCTTTTTCTTTCTTCGGGAGATAGCAACGTTCTGATTTTGGTAATTCGGGGAATCTCCTCAGTCCCTAGATTAACGTCCTCGGTTTCTTTGACAATGGGGGTAGGGCCATGCTCAAATTTGGCAAACCGGTCAAGGAGCTCATTGGGGAGCTCCTCCAAAGGGATATCCTCATCCAGACTCGTAACTCCTACCTATTCTTGTATTTCTACAGGAAAGGGGTCGATTTTACGTGGGACGGGTATTTCGATTAAGGCACCTTTTTATGGGATTTTATTTAGAATTTTAAATGACAATATTTTTGGACTTTATATTTTTTCAATGTTTTTAGAATTTTTATTTTCTTTGGAGATGAACCCTTGGCAGCACGAGTCTGTGTATATACAAGGTATTGCCTGCCAAGGGCTTATCTCACTTTTTATAGGTTATTTTTTTTAGGAAACGGGTGCCCAATGTTAGGCCACTCCCCGCTTCCAGGGTTTGGGGCAAAGATGCCCAGTTGCATACCTGAGAGGCTACTTCTTAACCTGTTTGGATGGAGGGCGCTGACTGATATGACTCTTGGGAGTCGGCCTCGACATGTTGATCCCCATTTTGTCTGAGATGATGTCCTCAAATGTTAGCACAGTTTTATGGTGATTCACCACAGAGGGAGTTTGTTTAGGTACGGGCCGTCACTCCTCAAAGAGGGATAACGTGGCCAAGTCTATCTCCAGGATGGGAAGGGTGATGTGGGGATTGGAGGGGTGAACCAATGATGTGAGCTTATGTAGGGTCAATTGGGTTACTCCATTCCGATCAATCTTCACAACCCCGACACTTATGAATGAATTCCTGATGTGAGGCCTGGGCCAAGGTTTCTCCTCTATGTGGATCCCCCTGGCTTTTACAGCTACCGTCGTACAAGCTTTCTCCTTAGCCTCCCACACTTCTTCTGTGGGCTTGTAACCTAGCCCAAACCTGACTTTCTGACCGCCCTTAGCTATGACGGGTTCCTTCCTTCCTTGTAATCAGGGCCTAAATCTCCTTCCTTTTTTATAGCTCCACTTTTGGAGTATAGCCACTTCTGCTATCATACCACCTCCGATTTTTGAAATGATGCCCTCGATGGGCTCCGAGAATATCGTCGACACCTTGTATTCAAAATTGTGGAGGTCGACATCCTCAGCGGTGTGCGGTATATCTAGTATATTGGGTTTTTCAACACTATTGATGGCCTTTTCTTTCTCACTGTGCCCCTCTCCAATGATTGTGATGATCTTATGCTCAGATGCAAATTTGAGTTTTTGGTGCAATGTAGAGGGTATGGCTCCAACTTCATGTAGCCACGGGTGCCCTAGCAGCAAATTAAATGAGGATTTGATATCCATCACTTAAAAAATAAGATGGAGAAGGTCATTAGCCTAATTAATAGCTCAAGATCAACTTCTACCATTATTTCTCTTTGTGTGTTATCAAAACCTCTGGCATTGGTCGTTGTGGGTCTCAACATGTATGGATCTACCCCAATCTTGGTGGCGGTTCTTAGTGGGCATATATTCAATACAGACCCATTATCGATTAGGACTAAGGGGATTACCATATTTCCGAACTCAACAGTTATATTCAAGGACTTTGAGTGACTGCCTCCTTCCTCAGGTAAATCGACATCAGAAAAAGAAATGGCATTCGGGGCCATCACTTGACCAATCATTTGCCCGACTTCATCCGGGCTAACCTGAAGTGATACATGCGCATTCTTTAACACCCCCATTAATGCTTAGAAATGGAGTGGGGACATCATCAATAGATCCCATACAGTAATATGGGCAGACATTCTTCTCAGTTGAGTCTCTAAGATATGTTCTCGACTCATTTTCTCGAAAGGATTCACTGCGCTATCTTTGTTCCCCTCGGGTTAGGCTTGTGCTATAGTCGGTGCTTCTGGTTGCTTTGAAATCTTTCCAAATAGGGTCACAAAGTCCACTACCCCTTCTCTGTGGCTGCCAGCATTGATATCTGTTTGTTCGTAACTCAGCGGGACCTGATGAGGGTCATAGGTTGGTCCTGAGATCTGAAACGGTATAGCTATCGGTATCAGAGGTACTTGTACTACGGGCTCAGGAGGTGTGGGCAACACTTGATTTACCTCGGTGATAGCTAGTTGGGTGGTAAAATTGGGCCAAATAGGGGTGGTGAAGCTTGAGGGTGGTGACACCAAGGGAAAAGGGGTAAGATTAGGCCATTGGTAACTAATAGGTGCTGGCGGGGGATTGGGGTATGATGGGCCATTGGGTAATTTATGGGGGTGGTAGTCTATGGTTGGTATGTATTTATATGTGCATAATTGACAGGAGTGGGTGATGGAAAATAAACCCTAAGATCTAAGGGTTCAGCTCGTGGTGTTGGGCTGAGAAAGTAGTATGATAAATTCAGGGGTTCAATCACCCCAATATTCCTTTCCTCAACATTCCATGGCAATGGTGCCACATAGCTCTCACGATCATTGATGTAATCGGACAGGTCAAACTCAAATTCACTCTTCTATCATCCCGATGGTGGGTCTAAGACCTGCTCTTCCTGGAGGATGTGGGGGTAATGACACTTGATGGATGTTGGCGTGCTGGTTTACTTGGGAAGGTGCAGGTGGAATGATTTTTCTGGCATTGATCAAATCTTGGATCGCATGCTTCAATAGGAAGCAGCGGTCATTTGGGTGACCCGGACCCTGATGAAAATTACAGTGGGTATTCGGGTCATAGTTCTTTGAGATCGGGTGAGGAGGAGGTTGTGATTGACGAATAGTGACTAATCCATTTTCTACTAATAGAGGCAAAAGTACACTTAATGATTGGCCCATGGGTGTGAACACTCGGTCGTAACAGGCTCTCCTTTGCTTTGAAGTCATTTGCATTCCTTGACTGTTCCCTACTCTCTGCATCTGCTCAGTTCTAACCAGTGCTGGCTAGGCCGCTTGGAATTGGAATGGGGTTATGTTATCATTGGGCCTGACATTGGCAATGTTTTGGACATCGACCCCGGTTCTCTTATCATTCATTTATTCTAAAAATCTTCTAACCCCACTGGCTCCAATTGGTACATTCTTACTCAGGCACCCCTCCCTGATGGCATCTTCACAGCAATTGGCGTTCCTCACCAGATCAGTAAAACTAGATTGCTTCTAGTACACCAAAAAGTATGAGATCACTGGTAGAGTATTCTTGGAAATTATTTTGATTTGCTCATCGTTAGGTATCCTATTTTTGACCTGTGCTACTAGTGCTCTCCACCGCCCCAAGTAGTCACTGAAGGTCTCATTCGAGTTTTATCTCAATCGGGTCAAGTCTGACTTACGTGGCTCGATGTCTATATTATAAACATATTGTTCCTAGAACAGGTGCTTTAAGTCCTTCCATGTTTTTATCATAGATGGTTCCAAAGACGTGAACCACCTTAAAGCCAGACCGGTCAAACTCTTTTGAAAGACCTTTATCAGTAGTCTTTCGTCCCCTCCATATTGGCACATGTCCTCATAGTAGGACTTGAGGTGTGCAATAGGATGTTGGTGCCGTTGTACTTATCAAAAGCTGGCATTTTAAATTTGGGAGGCAAGGGAACCTTAGTGAATAGGCATGAATCTGTGAAGTCTGTGGTGTGGATTCCAACACCACCCATTTTCATCAACTGCTTTTGTATTTTGTCCAGCTATTCTTTTAGTTGCTCTTACTCCTTAGATATGGGGGCTGCTTTCTCGACAGTTGGTTAGATTTCACTTTATGCTACCAGGGGGTAGGAAATGATTGGGAGAGGGTTAAGGCTAGTCAATGCCCCATCATAGGCTCTATTATTCCTAATCTCATCCTCTTCATACTACTAGTAAACATAGTGTGCAGTGAGGGTGGGATTCTCATGCTGGTGTTGCATGGACTAGATGGGCATGACATGAGTGGGGGTCAGGTGGGCCCATTAGAGATGAGGGAAAATTTGTTGGGTGATGGGATGAGTGGAAGTTAGATTTTGGAGTGGGGCCTGAGGAAGCCATTGAGCATGGGGAAAGGTTTGAAGCTGACTTTGGGATGTAGGGATATGGTTAAACTGGGGTTGATGTAAGACATGGATTTGAGCTGGGTATGAGGGTTGTGAATGAGTGAAATTCTGGAAGAATTGTGAAGGGAATGGGTGTGAGGCTCCAAGGTTTTGTTGGGCTTTGTATTGGGTCATGAAACCTTGGGAGGGTTGGGCCAGAAAGCCTTGGTCATTATAAGTTTGGGTCATGGGCCATTGATGAGTTTGGGCCATGGGCCCTTGGTAGGCCTGGTCCATTGGGCCTTGGTGGGTTTGCCCAATGGGCTTTGATGGGTCTAGGCCATGGGCCCATGATGGGTTTGGGCCATGGGACCTTGGTGGGTCTGGGCCATGGGGCCTTGGTGGGTCTGGGCCATGGGACCTTAGTGGGTCTGGGCCCTTTGTGGGTCTGTCCCCAATGGGCCTTGGTGGGTCTAGGCCATGGGCCCTTAGTGGGTCTGGGCCATAGGACCTTGATAGGTATGGGTTGTGGGGCTTTGGCTCATGGGGCCTTGGTACATGTAGGGAATGGTTTGGGCCATTGGGCCTTGGGACATATGGGTAGTGGGGGTTTGGGTAGTGTGGATGATGGGGGGTTGATGGGAGTTATCGGGGAATGAGGCATGGAGGTTTGCTAGGGTATGGGATCCATTGGGGTGGTGTGAATGAGAGGGGATGTGTTGGGAGACCTGCCATTTGTTATAGGTTTGGAACATCTCCTCCATCATTGCCATGAAGGGGGATCAGATGGAGATGGGCTATTTAATGGTTAGAGGGGTATGGATGGGGTATGAGAATAGGAAAAATTGGGCATGGCCCCGGTAAAATTGAGCACTTCCCGGGTGAGGGGTGGGATATATGGTGGATTAGGAAAATGAGGTGGGGCATCGATGGATGGATTTGGTATGTATGGGGGAGATGTATGGAGCATGGAAGTGGAAGATGGGAAAGGAAAATTTGCCATGGCTTGGTAAATGGAGGGATGTGTGGGGGATTGGACGTGGTATGGATGGATGTGGGTGGATCGGGTTGGGAGGATGAGAAATAGGGCATGTTGGTCAAGGTAGAGGATGGGTCTTGAATGGGTGTGGAAGGGAGGTGAGATGGGTTGGAGATGGCCATGGGTGAAGGCATGGTTTGGGAAAATAATGGGAAATTTGGATTTTGGGTATTTTGGGAAATGGTGGAAGGGAAAATGGGGGCACCGAATGGGCCGGTTATGGTGAGGTTTGCATGGGTGATGGGGGTGGAATTGAAGGCCTATTCAGTGTGAGAATGGGTTGGGTTGGAGAATGTGGCGGGGATGAGTCGGGATCGGCATAAGCTGGGTCCACGGCCCACGTTATGTCTCAGAATTGGGTTGGGTACCGGTGCCTCGGATGGGGCCCGTAAAGCTTCCTCCTTCTTCCCCTACGGGATGATGGAGGGTGCATTGATGACGCTGCGCTGGCACCAATCAAGACTCAATTTTAAATTTTAAATTTTAAATTTTTTTAGATTTTTACAAGTGAAAAAGGAAATGAGGGTTCCGGGGCCTTTTGAATTCCCTTCTCGGGTGGCTTTCGCACTCTAAATAGGTCACGCGACAACAGTTCTGACACACTATGAAAGGATCAATGGGAAATCCCTTTATCTATTAAAGGCACAAAAACCAATGCGAACAACTCGATCCCCCAAAATATATCAAAAAGAAGTCGCCTTCTTTTGACCGGTGAGGGCATATTGGGTGTCGAAAATAGCAGGGCCTAAATAGAGGCACTAAACACACTGATCGGGGAGTTCAGGATATGAAATAGGGCTCAGATTCAGATTGAGCTGCTCAGGACCACACTGGCGCAACTAATAGTGGCGCCAGAGCAAAAAAATCCTGATTTAAAGTTGACGCAACTAATAGTTGTGCCAGTGTACTGTTGGGACTTTTTCCATTAGCGCAACTATTACTTGCGCCAGAGCAAAAGGGCTCTCTAGTTTGCTTGACAGCAGCAGGGTGAGTTCGAAATAGATCTCCAACTGGTTTTTGATGGAAGCTGGGCTTCCGGGGACCGACTGTTTATGTGATCCGCTCTCTTTCTCACCAAACCTAAGGGTTTAAGGCCGAATTGGGTTCACTATTGCTCACTTTTTCCCCGGGTTTTAAGCTTGGAATGAGAAGGTTATCCACCCAATATACATCAAGTGCAAGCACTTTTCTTAGGTACTAGGTGGGCTGGGACTTTTCCGGATCATCACCACTAGGGGCTGCCGCCGTACTAAGACTCGAGTGGTTGTATGTGTGCCTAAATAACCCAACCCTTTAAAAATCTACCCTGCAAAAATTAATTTAGATCCCCTTTGTTGGTTCAATTTTATTTTTTACTTTTAAAAGAATTTTCTTAAGTTCAAAGACAGGGGGTGATGATCCTGTGCCGCCTCTACGGTTCGGCGTTCACTGTTGGAATATGATTGCGGAATTAAAAGCGCAAGTAGGCCGGCCAAACGGCTAAGGCACTTTAAATGATGAAAATATAAAAAAATTAAATGACAATACACAAGTAGACCCGCCGATCGGCTAAGGTGCTTAAAATGACAGAATCGTAAAGAAAATTAAATATTATGCGTAAGTAGGCTCGTCGATCGGCTAAGGCTCGTAAATGACGTAAAAGTAGGGGTAAGTAAAATGATGTAATCGGAGTGGTGAGTAAAAAAATAGTAAAATATAAAATAAAAAATAGCAATAAAAGATTAGTAAAATAAAAAATAAATAGGCCAAGTTCAAGGGAAAGCTCTACTAGCTACTCCCCAGCAGAGTTGCCATCTGTGCAATCGTGAGAATCGAGACAACCCTGTCGCGACGATGCGCTCACTAATAAAATTATAGAGTCGCCACTTAGAGCTTTTGGTGTCCCGAGAGACCTAGATCATTGTTATAGGCACCAAAGTACCACAAATATGACTCTGAATCCTGTCTACGCCAAAGGCTCTTGGGTAGGGGCTTCAGTTATCGATTGGGAAGGTGTTGGGCACCCAATCAACCCACTTAATGCGGTTTCTACTAATGACCAAAATAAAAAATAATATAAAAGAAATGAAAAAAGCTTCCTCTTGGCTAAATGGGTCTTAAAATTCTCTTTGTACCCCTCCATTCCTACTGAAAATTCGACGGTGTAACAGCACAAATGGGAGGATGGAGGAATAGCCGAGAAGGTAGAGGAATAGAGGGGAGAGCCGGAGCTCCCGGACCCTTGTTGCACTGCTGTGGAGCCTTGTGTTGGCTTGCTTCGATGAACTTTTGAAGGCTTGTATAGTATGGAATGGGGTTCTAACTCCTAAGGCTTGATTGCTAAGAGGTAGAGAGTGAAGACTAGGGGGTAACATACACATAACCTAGAGATTTTTAGTGAAATGCTAAGGTCTAAAGGAGTTTTTTGAATTCTAAAATTTGTATGGGAATTCTGCACTAGAGGAGAGAGAGAAGGAATTCCTTAATCTCTTCATTGCAAATTTTTTCAAGCCATTTGCAAGGGGGGGTGCCTCTCTATTCATAGGAAAAAGAGACATTAGGAGGGTGCTTAGAGGCTAATTGGGATTAACAATTAGGTAATGGGCCATCTAAGGCTTCCTATGGTTTTTGGAGCCTTGAAAAATATGAGAAGGTGCTCAAATGGTGGATGATTGGGTGAGGCTAAAACCACTTAAGGGGTTGCATATAGGTAGTAAATGGGTGCAACAGAATTAGCAAAACACACCCCAAAGGTCGAGATGGTCAACAAGTCAAACCCCAATCCCGATTTTCAAGGTAAAAATACACAGTTACTGTTTATATGCCTGGCACAACTATTAGTTGCGCCAAGTTCACCTAAAGCTGGTGTAACTATTAGTTGCACCAATTTCCTAATGGGGGTCAGATGAAATTACCATTATGCCCTTTGGGTTCGGGATGTGATATCTTCTTATACATTGCTTCGATTGGGGTGATTCTTGGCCCGTTAGAAAGTTGAGGACTTCTACTTTTCAATGGTATTAGATTCGATCATAGTAGAAGGTCACAGCTAGTAGCGGTACACCACTCTTCATCCATTGCTCGAGAAAGCCAAGTTTAAGTCTGGGATGGGTTCTAAGGGTTCGGGATTGGTTTCTAAGGGTTTAGGAAAGTGCTTAAGGGATCCATATATGCCATCAAAATCTCAGAGATGCGCCTCTCTCGAAATGTGTTTCGATGGGGCCTTGGCCCAAATTTGGGTGTCTCCACTGGAGTGACATACCAAAGGGCCATGGCAGCACTGTTCCATGACATGATGCACTGAGAAATTGAGGTATACGTTGATGACATGTTCGCCAAGTCACTAAAGAGAGGTGACTATCTGATAAATCTCCAAAAGTTGTTTGAAAGACTGAGGAAATACAAGTTGCATCTGAACCCTCAGAAATGCGCAATTCGGTGCCATGTCAGGAAAACTACTAGGCTTCATCATCAACAGAAGTGACATCGAGGTTGACTCGATCAAGGTAAAAGCCATCATAGAAATCCCACCACCATCTACCAAGAAAGAGGTCAGAGGCTTCCTAGGCAGAATACAGTATATCAGCCGATTCATCGTACATCTCACCCCTTTCTGCACGCCGATCTTCATGCTACTAAGAAAAGAGTGACCCGTTGAATGGAACAACGATTGTTAAGTAGCATTTGATAAGATCAATGGTTATCTTCTCAACCACCAATGTTGGTACCACCCGAATCAGGGAGACCACTCTTAATGTACCTCTCCACAACGGAAGTGTTGATGGGTTGCATCCTAGGGCAGCATGATGAGACAGGAAGAAGAGAGCAGGCCATCTACTACTTGAGCAAGAAATTCACTGATTATGAGACATGCTGTTCTCATCTAGAGAAAGCATGCCTGGCTCTCGTATGGGTTACACAGAGGCTCCACCGCTACTTTCTATCCCAAATCATTCTCTTGCTAGCGCGAATGTTTTTGTTGAAGTATTTGTTTGAAATCCCAACCCTCACTGGGAGGACTGCATACTGATAGCTTCTGTTATCTGAATTAGACATCATGTATGTCACTCAGAAGTCGATCAAGGGATAAGCACTCACCGATCATCTTACCGAGAGCCTCTTACCTGGTTATGAGCCTTTGGGAACTGAATTCCCAGATGAAGACATCTTGTTTATGATAGAGGATGATGTAATGGAGATAGAGGAATCCTGAGCAATGCACTTCAATGGGGCAGCAAATGCTGAGGGCCAGGGAGTTGGCGCTATTCTGATTTCACCAAAAGGATCCCACATACTGGTCTCTATCAAGCTCAACTTTTCATGCACAAACAACATGACAGAATATGAAGCCTGCATAGTAGGCATACAGGCAGCCTTAGACCTGCACGTACTCATCTTAGGGTATTTGGTGACTCACAGTTGATCATATGTCAGACAAACGGAGATTGGAAGATGAAGGATGAGAAGCTAATCTCGTACCATGAGCACCTCGAGGATTTGATTGTGTGTGTTAACGACATTGCTTTCTCCTATGTCCCGTGAGCAAGAAATCACTTTATTGATGCACTAGCAATGTTGGCATGAATGGTAGAAATTTCCTATGGTGTTGAGATGAACCTAGTCATGATCGAATAAAGGAATGAGCCGGCTTTCTGCCTCCAGATTGAGGAACCCACCAAGCCTGATGATGAGCCTCCATGGTTCTCAGATATCAAAAATTTCTTCGAGACTCAAACTTTCCCTGAAGGTACATCCTAGATGGACAGGCGAACCATCCAGCGTCTAGCAGCTAATTATGTCATTTGTGGTGAGTGCCTCTACAAGCGGTCTTATAATAATATCCTACTCCGATGTCTAATTGAGAGCGAAGCAGCCAATATCGTAAAAGAAATCTATGAGGGAGTATGTGGGGCCCGCATCAATGGGCAGATGCTCGCTAAAAAGATCTTATGGCAAGGATATTTCTAAACTACCATGGAAGCTGACTGTTGCAAGCAGGTTCAGAAGTGCTATAAATGCCAAGAACATTCCAGTCTAATACATGCTCCTGCCATTGATCTACACAGCATGACCACTCCTTGGCCATTTGCTACATGGGGCCTCGACGTCATCGAAATGGTCAACCCAAAAGCATCTAATGGGCATCAGTTCATCCTTGTTGTCATTGAATACTTCGCCAAATGGGTAGAGGCAGCATCATATACGAACATCACAGCCAATCATGCCAAGAAATTCATCAAGAATAATATTGCTTGTCGATTTGGTGTATTCGAGGACATCATCAAGGACAATAGCACCAACTTCGCAAACAAGCACATAAGAGCCTTCTGCGAGTAGTACAAAATAAAACATCATTGCTCATCACCATATCGGCCGCAAACCAACGGTTCCGTAGAAGCTGCTAACAAGACAGTTGTCCACATCCTTGAGAAGATTATCTTCATGTATTGTGACTAGAGTAAAATGCTACCATTTTCACTATGGGCTTACTGAATGTTGATCCGTACCGCTACTAGGGCAACACTATTTTCTTGTGTGTATGAAACTGAGGTTGTGTTACAGGTCAAGGTTGAAGTACCTTCACTTCGCATTCTCATCGAATCTGATCTACCGGAAGCCGAAAGAGAGAGGTCCCGCTTTGAGCAACTGAACTTGCTAGATGAGAAAAGGCTCCTAGCCTTGTGTCACACCTAGGCCTATCAGAGAAGGATTACACATGCTTACAACAAGCGTGTTTGCATTCGAGATTAAAGGTGGGTGACCTAATACTTAAGAAAATCTTCCCTTCTCTCCACACCGATCTAAGAGGAAAATTCAAGCCCAATTGGGAAGGACCTTACGTTATTCTAGAAGTACACCCTGTATACACGATCCGCCTCGCCACCATGGACAGAGATCACTTTCCTGATACGTACGCCGATTCTAATCCTAGTCTCCGCGGCAAGGTAAGTATTGATAAGATGGATACGTGACTGCTTAAGGACCCCATAAAAGAGGCCATTATTTCAAAGCTAAGTAGCCAAAAAAGCATTCCTAAACACTTATACCCTTGCTACACCCGCTAAGTAGCCAAAAAAGCATTCCTGAACACTTGTACCCTTGCTACACCCATTGAGCCATTAGTCTTTCTTTCGATAAACCCCTCCCCAGAAAATAAGACGGAAAAAGTGTATATACCAAACAAAAAAAAGGAGAAAAAGAGTTACCAAATAAAAAAAAATAAGAAAAGTAAAATCCCAAAAAGAGTATGTCTGGAAAAAGCATAAAGAATAAAAAAAGAAAAAGTGGGGCATGTACAGTCAAAATTTTTCAATGAAGAAGTGTATTATTGCAATTGGAACCCAATCGAGGAAACCTTCTTAACCCAAGAATACCTTTAAAATTTATAACCTATCCCGTAGCCAAGATACATCTCGAGAAAAAGCCCTCTTTAAGGTCTACGAGCAGTCACAGTATCCATTGAGTCAGCACGAGCCAAGCTGAGAGACAGCAAAAGAACTCCATCCAGCCGGCTATGATGGAGTCGAAGTCCATGTCGTGGCCTTTGAGAAAATAAAGAAGAAAAGAAAAAGAAAAAATACAAGCTCAAAGCAAAAAGGACATGATGAAAATCTGAAAGGGTGCCATGGGTAAAAACAGTGAGCTTGTGTCGACCAGGTAAAAACCTAAAAAAGCACCTAGGGTAAAAATGCATACCCATAGACGTAGTGAAAACCCGAAAGGGCGCTACGGGTAAAAAAGAGGGCAACAACGGGCACGACAAAAAAAATGCTATGAGTAAAAAGGTTGAAAAAGAGAAGAAAAATCATTCAGTTACTCCTTAGATTACATACCCGAGCTATCTGGTCATCACTGGGCCGCTCATGTTAGTTCAAATCGGGTCCTGATTAAGTATATCTTCAGATTGCACCGTCAAACGCATGACCAAAGGTAAGGATAAAAGTTTGATTCAATCCAAAGTGATGGACGTTTCGACCTCAGAAAATTTTGAACCTCACTTAGATCCAACCGCATGAATAGGGTTCGACTATGCTCAAAATGGGACCCGTTACCTCCCCTCATTGTTAATGCATCAAATAAAAAAAAGAAGAAAAGAAAGATAAAATCCAAAAATATACTCCTTTGTTCCATGTACAAAGTTACAACATTGCTCTTTCATCTCCAAAAGAGAGAAAAAGGAAAAATCAAAAACTCTAAAAAATACAAGTTTTGAAGAAATAAAAAATCAAAGTCAATAAAAAATGTAGGTAAAAGCTTGCTTCTTCTGTTAAATAGAATGCACATTTGTTATCTGCATAAACACAAAAGGGACTAACGTTTTTTTGAGAATGTGCAGGAACTTCAAATGGTCCAAAGCCTCGAAGCAGGCAACCTCTCAGCGATGGATAAATCAGATGAAGCATCTCACCACCGACATCCAGTTTATTCGAAAAAAGAAAAATGTAAAAAGCAATCATTTGAAAAAAAAAAAAGATAGCTGAGTTTTCATGATACTTTTTGTTATGCACATGAGTGCTTCAATGCGGTAAAATGTTAATATTTTATTGGGAAATTAGTTGTACTAAACTATTGTCCTAAGTCTAAGGTTCGCCATGGATCTTTGGATCCTACTTTAAAGTAGGAGCAACGGAGTCAATCCCGATGAAGCGGTCAATGTTTCGATCAGGTTGATTCCACTGCTAAATCTTCGATCTAAGCGCTCCGTATTTGGATACATGTGAACTTTAGTATCATAAGCTTTAGATTCCTCAGAAAAAAGTCAATCGTTGGTTGAGACCAGCCTATTGAAAATGAAATTATATATCGATTAAGTATGTGCAAACATGCATGCAGAAGGGTTTATTTCCCTTATTTTTTTGTAGGCTTAAAACCTGCATTGGCACGACTTCCCTTAGATAGGCACCATGCATCTGGGTATCCATTAGATGGTTGTTTGTTCTTGTAAATTGTACTCGGACAGGATCTGGGTCGGGGCTTCCATCGCCTTTATTGCTTATCACCCCTAATGGGAGCATGTTTTTGCATAGTTAAATTATTTATAAGATTAGTGTTGGCAAAGACCAGGATTAGGTATCTCCTTCTGTAGATACCCAGTTTTGGCCGGATCTGTTCAATGCTATTTAATATTAGGTGCTCTAGGTCATGTTGATCCAGGACACATTCTAAAAAATGGCACACACTCCCAAAAAGTGTTGCGACATCAATATTTGCTCCACTCGGATAGTTGTGTTAAATTATCCTTGAGATTATTGGGTTCACCCAAAGACCTTGAACCCTACCTTGCGTAGGGGCACCCATGGCCAATCAAATGGGGCAGTCAATGCCTCATGGGATTGGACATAAATTGTGGATCTTCGCGTCATTGTTGTACGTCAATCTTTAAGTATGGGTCGATCACCCTCCTGCTCAAGAGGCAGTCTTGTTCGAAATGAATCTCAAACATCGTGCATTTTTAATTACACCATAATGGTTTTCCCAGTAATGTCGCTAAGCGCATGGGGACCGGTAGCCTTGAGGAACGGACGTTTTCCCAAATGTTGGGCTTTCGCTACTCTCGAGTGACGCATGTTTTCCCTAATGTTGGGCTTACTTCACTCTCCATTTATTTTTTCTCTTTTACTTTTGATGTTTGAGGTTCTATTTGAATACAGCAGACCCGTTAGCGTGACTTGGGCCTCTTCGGATATTTTTTTCTTTGGCATTCAATCATTAGTGATCGGATACTAAAGAGGGGCATCTGTAGACACCCAAATTTGGCCCAAGGCCTTGTTGAAACATACTTCGAGAAAGGAACACCCCCTAAGTTTCGATAGCATCTCCCATATCCTTAGGAACCTTTCCAAAACCATTAGGAATTAACCTTACACCCTTGAAACCCTCCTTGAACTAGTTTCGAACCCTCCTGGGAAATGATTGGAAAGAAGAGTGCCAAAATTTATATAGACATCTTTTGGATCACCTATACCATTGGAAAGAGGATCTTTCCAACTTTCCAACAAGCTAAAAATCACCTCAATCCGAGCTGTAGATCAAAAGTTATGGCAATTTGAAAATCGGGCAGAAATGCAGGAATTTTGCCTAACGTGTATAATATACACGCTAAGCCAAAGGAGGTGATCCAAGGAGGGTTTTGAACCTCCAGCTTCTTCCCAGGTTACTATACTTTTGCCTCGCGTGTCTAATACACACGTTAGGCTTAGCTACAGTGATTTTTGGGGATTTGGTCAGATTTCAAATTTGGAGTTTAACTTGTTGACCACCCCATCCATTGAGGTTGATTTTGCTAGGACTGTTGCACCCTCACTAGCTCTCTTTTTAACCCTTTTTCCACTTAGAGCCCCACCCTATCATCTACCATTAAACCCATTTCCCACTTTCTAAAACCTTGGAAAACCCAAAAACCTTAGATCTAGGATTACCTAATTGCTAACCTCATTAGCTTTTAAGTGTCTCCTAATCCTCCCCTTTTCTATAAATAGAGAGCTACCCCCTCTTGTTAAAGTCTTGAATATTTTTCAAAAGAGAGAAAGAGCTGTAGATATTTCCTCCTCCCTTTGAGCACTAATTTTACAAAATTCTAGAATGGAGATTCATCTTTCATCATCCATATTCCATCATCAATCCTTGAGATTTAGCTAGAACTAGCCCCTAGTCTTCTTCTCCTACCTCTTAGCTACCAAGCTTTAGAGATTAGAATCCGTCTTTCAACCTCTTAAGCTATTGGAAGCTCATCAAGTGCACCCACGTGAAGGTTCATAGTTGTTCTATAAGGGCCCGACAGCTCCGGCTCTCCCCTCTATTCCTCTAGCTTCTTTGCTTTTCCTCTATCCTTGAATTTACGCCGTTACGCCGCCGACATTTCGGTGGTTGCGGGGGGCATAAATAGGATTGGAGCGCCTTCGGGCAAGAGGAAGTATTGTCTTATTTTTATTTTTATTTTTTCTTTTAGCCATAAGTAGAGACTGCTTACGAGCGGGTTGATCGGTTGCCTAACACCTTCTCGATCGATAACCGAAGCCCCTACTCAATAGCCTTTGGCATTGACCAGAATCAGAGTCATATTTTTGCACTTCGGTGCTTTCAATATTGATTTAGATTTTTCGGGACACCAAAAGCTCCGGGTGGCGACTCTATATTTTTCATACAAGCTCATTGTCGCGACGGGACTAGCGAGAGATCCCACTATTGCACAGGTATGTTCATGTGATGTACAAACGTAGGTACGAGAATACTAAGCTATATTATGTTATGAGATATGGTGAGGTACATTAGGATTGAGTGTTTAGATCATTGTCCTGCATTTATGTAATGTCTCAAAATTTTCATACTTTAAATAGTGCACCTCGAAAAGTGTGCCCGATGGGTCGCTTGTTGGACCAAGTCAAAGTTGACTTGGCTGACCTAATTAGTTAATTTTATTTAGATAAACTAAGTGGGTAATGTGGTGTATGTAATAAGAGTGAGATGATGTGGGTCATATATACCTAGTAGGTATGTGTGCTTTACACCTAAGTAAAGAAAGGATTATAAAGAGAAGGGAGAATTTATTTCTCCTTAGCTTAGGTTGTTGAGGAATTAAGAGGGAGTGAATGAGAGTGGGATTTTGTTTGTGAAATTGAGGGCTGCGTATTAAATGCGAATGATTGAGTAGGGATCGTAAAGCTTGCGGATTAGAGCCTCCGTGTCGGAGGGAGACTTGAGATTGGGGTTGTGAAACCCATGTTGTGACAAGAAGCTTGGGATCAAAGGATCCGATCAACTAGAAGGATAAGCTAGATTATTTTTGTGAAATTTTGTTGATTTTATTGTGAATCTAGCTCCCATGGATGGATAAAAAGAGTTAGAAGGAATTAGATGTTGCAGGAGTTCTGAAGGTTAGAACTCGATCTGTTCTGAAAAAGGGCAAAACCGATTGAACGGAATTAGTAACCGTTCGATCGATTCTGCCAAAGAAGAAAGAAGTGTAATACAGAGTTCAGGACAAATCGTTCGAAAGAATTAAAATTCATTCGATCGATTTGGAAAATCACTAGAACAAAATTAAGATCGTTCGATCGATTTTGCTAAAGAGAAAAAGTAAGTGTACAGGATTTCTAAAGGAAATTGATCGAACGAATTAAAATCGTTCAATCGATTTTGGGAAATTGTTCAAATGATTTAGAATCGTTTGATCGATTTTCCAAACCATTCGATCGATTTAAAAATTGTTCGATCGGTTTGAGGTGATTTAGGTTTTTATTGGGTTTTGCTTATGAGCTGTTTATGAATTGGGGTTAGGCTTCTGAACCCAATGTTTTACACCAATGGTGATGTGTTACTTATGTTTGGCCATACCTCGTTTGAGCAGGACCGTAGGGTAATTATGACTTGCTCGGATTGAGGAATCCATGGATTTAACTTGCGTATGAGGTAGGGAATATTCTGAACATATACACTTGATTATGAAAGTATGTATGTAGTGATGTTCTATGTATGCATGTTTATTTAAAGCATAGTTAAGTGCTTGTGGTTAAAGTGTTAAGATAAATATGTGAAATTAAGATATGTGTGTGTGTGTGTACACGGAAAGGAGAAATCAGTGAGCATAAGAATTGAGACATCCCAGGGATGTATATGTGAATTGGCCATCTAAGTGATGCATCTGAATGTGTGACATCCCAGAGATGTATAGTTAATGTGAATATCCACGTGATGTGAAAGTGCATGAATGGAATTTGAACAGGTTTTGAATTATTAATATTTAGCATAATTACACGGTGAATAACTATATGTAATTGCACAATCGATTTAAGGTTTGTAGAATACCCCACCGGCGCGGTGGTATAACCGTGACTGACTCAACAAGATATCTGTGATCGGTACGGCGGCCAATCCATACACCAGTACAACATCCCAGGGACGTAAGCGAGTTATGTGCCCGTCACCTATGTGAAAGGGATGTGGGTTATGAGGAAGGAAAACTAGTCTGATTAGATGACGATGGAGGGTATTCCATCGGGGCTCGATGCTATATTACTCGGGGATTATTTAACTTACTTGTTTTAAGTCATGAGATCAATTTTTGTGCATTATGAGAACAAGTGAAACATAAGATAATATGTGTAGTGTAACAAAAGCGTGCTATTTATTCTTCCAGTATCTCAAACTGTTCCTAACTATTTTATATTGATGAAATTATGTTTCGTTTATGTCATGAAATGTATGTGAGTATGAAAGATTAATATGTTTAGATATCTTTCCCTATTGAGTTAGGATGTAGTTCACCCTTTTGACTATACATCACAGGTTTTGAGATAGCAGCTGCATCTGGTGACGTCGATCCCGAGGACTTGGATTATGTTTCGGTGGAAGAGTTTGAGCCCTCGCCTGAGAAGTTCTTTTGGAAGACCCTATGTGTACTTTGATAATTATTTTGAGAAAGATTATACGGCTTGGTATGTCCAGCCATTATTTTGGGATAATGTAATCATATGACATATTCTTTTGTTGAACCATCTGAGGTGACCGTTGTTACGTCACTCATAGTTCGGGTTTGTTCTTTTGCCCATGCAGTGGCATAGGATTAGAACTACCTTTTTGGGTTATATGTTTTGGCTTTATATTATAGAACTGGAGATTTAATTTACCATATGTTCTTTGGTACATGATTTACTTGATGGTTGTGTGGATATACCAAGTGTTCCGCGTATGAAATTGGGGCACGGCCTCGAGGGTTGTGCCGATGGCATGGGTTTTGGGGTACTAAAATCTGAGCTGTCACACTTGGTCTCTATTATACCCCGCATGGAATTCATCCTCACTTTTCAAATTCCTACTTTGGCTACCTCTAGGGCGACCCCTCACTAGAGACCAAAGGAACCCTCACGATGGGGGAGATAGGAGGGGAGATGTTATGGATAGGATGGCATTGGCCATGGAAGCTGTGGCCGTTGTAATGGCCCAGCAAACGCAACAGACCACATTATTGGCCAAATAGACCGCACTATTGGCTGCTAATAATATCAATAATCATCAGCCATCACCACCTCCTCCAACATTGTTGCCATCATCTTTCATCAATTTTAGGAGATTGAGACCTCCTAGTTTCTATGGGCAGACAGATCCGTTAGAACCAGAGAAGTGGTTAAATCAGATGGAAAAGCTTTTGGACAGACTTCGTAGTATAGAGGATAAAAAAATAAGCTGGGCTTCCTACCAACTTGAGAGAGATGCCAATCCCTGGTGGAAATCGGTGTTGAGAAAAAGAGAAATTGAGGACCCTCACCATCTATGGACATGGGCAGAATTCGTTAGGGAGTTCAACAAGGAGTACTTCCCCAAGCAAGTGAGAGTACCAATGAAAAGAGACTTTGCAAACCTAGAGCAGGCAAGCATGACTGTGCGAAAGTATGGTGTGGAGCTTACATAGTTATCACGATTCGCACCTGAGTTAGTGGCCACCGAATTAATGAAGGCCAGTAAGTTTGAGGAAGGTCTGAGGCCGAACGTCCGAGATAGAGTTTCTATATTCGAACTTGAAAACTATGCGGACGTGATGAAAAACGCAATAGTGGCTGAAAGGGATATTAATAATATGTACAAATGGAGGGATCAACAGGATAAAGGTAAAACAGTTCAGGGGAGAGTAGGTGAGTATGATTCAGGGAATAAAAAGCTGAGATTTAAGGTACTGACTCCAGTTCCTAGATAAATTGCTTACACGAATTATTCCACGTCACCAATACCTACCTTAGTGAGACCAATCAGATATGAGAGCCCTATTGCCACCACGGGAGTCTCAGTTACTCAAGCTTTCTCACGGGTAGCTTCTTCTACACCAAATGAGATGTGTGCTAAGTGTGGCAAGTCTCACAAAATAGCTGATTGTAGACGGGAAACTCGGGAATGCTACAAGTGTGGGAAGATAGGCCATATGATTCGGGATTGTCTGAAAATGAATAAGGGGAGAACGACTTCTTCTTCCATACCGAGACCGATACAAGTGAAGAAGCCGGTCATGCAAGGAAGGGCCTATGCAATTACAGCTCAGGATGCTCAGAACACCAATGATATCATACAAGGTGAAACTTTAATTGAAATGATTGATACATTGCATCAATCGCATTGAGTTCTTAAATTTTAGATAGAGAAGGTGTACTTATATAGATTATCTATGTAGAATTGTTTGATCTAATTGATTTCATGTTTTGATATAATGCATGAGTAGGCTGCTAAAATATATGTGCTCTATAGGTACTTTACAAGTGTATGGAAGAGGGAGTGACATAGCATATGTGGCTAGAGTGTTGATAGACCTAGGGTCTACTCATTCATTTATTACTCCTCAATTTGCAAAGAAGATGAAGGTCAGCCCAGAGACATTAGATTTTGTCTCGATAGTATCTATTCTGACTAGAGAATCGGTTGATACGAACTTGGTCTGTAGGTCGGTAATAGTAACCGTTAGAGATGGGGATGTCTTTGAACTAGCAACAAATTTAGTTCTATTGGATATGCAAGGATCGACATGATCCTTGGAATGGATTGGTTGACAACTCATTGTGCAATGGTCGATTGTAAGAACAAAGTAGTTATATTTAGACCGAATACAAGGAGATCATTCTGATTCGTAGGGGTGAGAATGAAGTTTCTGCCACTTATGCCCGCCATCAGAGCCGAGCATTTGATCAGAAACAAATGTTGTGGTTACTTAGCATTTTTGAAGGAAAACAAGGAAGGGAAGAATGTCATTTCTAAAATTTTAGTTGTACATGAGTTTAAAGATGCCTTTCTAGAAGAGTTGCCAGGATTACCTCTTGATCAAGAGGTGGAGTTTGCCATCGACCTAGCATCTAGAATGGAGCCGGTTTCCAAAGCAGAAAATTGAATGGCTCCTGCTGAGTTGAAAGAATTGAAAGACCAGTTACAAGAGCTCTTAGATAAGGGGTTTGTATGATCGAGTGTGTCTCATTGGGGAGCACCGGTCTTATTTGTCAAGAAGAATGATGGGTCGATGAGACTATGCATCAACCATTGCTAGTTAAACAAACCAACTATCAAGAATCAATATCCATTGCCTGTGATTGACGATTTGTTTAATCAGCTGTAAGGAGTAAGATATTTTTCCAAGATCGATCTGAGATCTTGATACCATCAGCTGAGAGTCAAGGCAGAGGACATTTAAAAGTTGGCATTCAGAATGCGGTACAGACACTACGAGTTTTTAGTGATGCCATTTGGTTTGACGAATGCACCAGTGTCGTTTCTGGACTTGATGAATCAGGTGTTTAAACCACACCTGGACACTTGCATCGTAGTATTCGTCGATGATATTCTGATATATTCAAAATCGAAGAAGGAGCATGAAGAACATTTGAGAATCACCCTACAAACTTTATGTGAACACCAATTGTATGCCAAGCTCAGTAAATGTGAGTTTTGGTTGGAGAAAGTTAGCTTCTTGGGACATATCGTCTCAAAGGAGGGTGTCACTATAGATCTAGCTAAGATCAAGGCAGTGGTTCAATGGGAACAACCAAAGACGGTAACAGATATTCATAGTTTCCTTGGTCTAGATGGGTACTATCGACGTTTTATGAAGGGATTTTCAAAAATATCAGGACCACTGACGAGGCTCACAAGGAAGGATGTGAGATTTGAGTGGATTGAAGCATGCGAAAAGAGTTTTCAAGAGCTCAAGAAAAGACTCACTTGAGCTCCAGTGCTAGCAATTCCTTCAGGCAGTGGAGGGTTTGTGGTGTATAGTAATGCTTCACATTGTGGTTTAGGCTGCATGCTCAACCAGAGCAAGAAGGTAATTGCTTATGGGTCGAGGCAGCTGAAAGATCACGAGAAGAATTACCCGACACATTACTTGGAACTAGCAGCGGTCATATTTGTATTGAAGATTTGGAGACACTATTTATATGGTGAGACCTTTGAGATATTCACCGACCATAAGAGCCTCAGGTGCCTATTTACACAGAAGGAATTGAATATGAGGCAGCGAAGGTGGATGGAGTTTCTCAAGGATTATGATTGCTTCATACAATATAACCCAAGTAAAGCTAACATTGTAGCTGATGGATTGAGTCATAAGGGCTCGGCTCAGTTAGCTAGCTTTGTGATGGGAATGCACAAGTGGAAATTGTTTGAAGACCGATCGTTATATGACGCAAAGATTGAAGTGCAAGTTTCAAGGGACTTCTTAGCCAACATTTCTTTGAGACCGACCATTTTTGAGCATATTTACGAGTTACAGATGAAAGACCCAGAGTTGGTCAAGATTCAACAGGATGTGATTGAAGGCACCAAACCAGATTTCTCTGTGAAGGACAATGGTTCTTTGCTATTCAGGGGATGCCTTTGTATTCCAGTGGATGCCGATCTATGATAAACTATTCTAGATGAGGCTCATAAATCTAGATATGCGATTCACCCTGGCAGCACCAAAATGTATCAAGATATGAGGAAGAGTTACTGGTGGAGAGGTTTGAAGCAAGATGTAACTGAGTATGTGTCAAGGTGTTTGACATGTCAGCAGGTGAAAGTAGACCATAGACACCCTACTGGATAGTTTCAACCTCTACCGATACCAGAGTGGAAATGAGAATCAATCTCCATGGATTTCATCATGGGATTGCCGCGGACATCAAAGAGGTACAACGTTATTTGGGTTGTAGTTGATAGACTGACAAAGTCAGCTTACTTCTTGCCCTACAACACAATGTATACGACTGAAAGACTCGCGGATTTGTATATGAAAGAGATTGTACGTTTGCACGGGATTCCCAACAGCATCGTCTCTGATCGTGACCTATTGTTTACTTTAAAATTTTGGTAGAAGTTTCATGAAGGCATGGGCACTCGATTGGACTTTAGTTCGGCATTCCATCTGTAGACCGATGGACAAATGGAGCAAGTAAATCAGGTCATAGAAGATATACTCAGGGCGTGTATACTTGAATTACCAGGATCATGAGATCAACATCTACCGTTGATCGAATTTGCATATAATAATAGTTTTCAAACGAGCATTGGAATGACGCCTTATGAAGCTCTCTGTGGAAGATGGTTTCGATCACCTATCAATTAGGAAGAGACCGACGAAAAGTTTATACTGTGTCCAGAGTTACTTGAAGATAACACCATAATAGTTCGTATGATAAGAGAGAGACTTAAATCGGCTTAAAGCAGACATTAGAGCTATGCCGACATCAAAAGAACGAGTGTGGACTTTGCCGTTGGCAATAATGTGTTTGTAAAAATATCGCCCATGAAAGGCGTTATGAGATTTGGGAAGTGGGGAAATCTAAGTCCCCGCTACCTTGGGTCTTTTAAAGTTTTGGGTTGCATTAGCGAGGTAGCTTATCGCATTGGTTTACCTCCTTTGTTTGATCGTGTACCTAACTTATTCCATGTCTCCATGCTCTGAAAGTATGTAAAGGACCCCACACATGTCTTGGGAGATCAGCCGATCGAGATGCATGAAGACATGACCATGATAGAGGATGTGGCCTAAATCTTGGATCGAAAAGAACAAACCTTACGCACTAAAGTTATCCCTTTAATGCTCGTCAAGTGAGGGAATCATCCGGCCAAAGAAGAGACTTGGGAGTGCAAGGTCGAAATCAAGGAACTATACCCCCATTTGTTTGAGAAACCATAGACGCTACGTGCGATGTGTAAAACAAGATTCAAAATTTTCTTGTAATGCATATGTAGGCCTCTCAAATTTTGAATGTGATATGTTAAACCAAAATAATCTATATTAAAAAAAATATATATATATAGTGTGACTCTTGATGCACAAATTGTGGTTAAGCTGGTTCAACATTGTGGAGTCCAAGTTGTGAACTTGGTGCATAAATGGTGGGTAAGTTACTATCTAAATTGTGTTGGTAAATCTAGAATTTGATGAACAAGTTGGAGAAATGCATGTTAGTTAACTTTATATGCATTGATGTATGGATTGGATATAAAAATGATATCAAGAATCTCGAAATTTCAACTAAAATTAAAGGCTGCTGTCAATAGATGGTGAAGGCATGTAAATGTTGCCTTAACTCTGTTTTGGAGAAAATTGTTCGATCGAATTTCAAATAGGAAGGCCTAAATTTTGCTAGAAAATCGTTTGAATGAAATGGATGGGCCAGTGGGATGAAAATTAGCTAGAAATTGAGGTTTGGAAAACCGTTTGATCGGAATTAGTAACCGATCGAACGAATTTTCAGGGGCAACCTTTAATGTTCGAAAACCGATCGAACGATTTAAAATCGTTCGATCAATTTCTGAGGTTATATATATAGCATTCGTTTTTCCCATTCAAAATCAAAACTCTTGAAGGATTTATTTTCTTCTTCTCTAAGAGGGTGTTCTAGGGTTTAGAGTGTGCCACCCAACTAGGTCATTTTTGGCACCATGCGAGCTCGGGGCCTTGCATGATTAGTTCCTAGAAGTACAAAGAGGTAAACTCTTACCTTTCCCTGGTCCTTCTAATTTGAAATTTGGGTTCATACCCTAGTATTAGCAAAATTGCGGCAAAACCCTTGCCCAAAATTCACTTGTGTTGTGGTGTGATGACAAGGCACCCAAAACTCACCAGACTACGGCGAGTGCCGCACCAAAGAAACCCACGGCGGGATCTTCATCACAACCACCAGCGAAGAAACCCTCGGCACCGACGGGTTCATCGTCAAGACCACCACAACAAGAACCACCTCCACCTCCGCAACGTGAGCAACCCATTGAGTGGTGAGCTGATAAAGATTTTGACCCGGAGTGGTTCATTGATCCTAAGATTTTTGTCCAGCGTGAGGAAACGCTTTGGGCTTTCAATTACCTTTCCATGGCGGGTTTGACAGGGATACTCCGACCGTGTAAGGCAAATTTCTACCCCCGCATTGTAAGATTGTTTTACCAGAATATGGAAGTAATCACTGACCTGACCGTCATTAGAACAAAAATCGACAATAGGCACTATTAGTTCACCTATGATGATGAGGCCGATGCCTTGGAATGTTTTCATACTTATAACCATGAAGACATCGCTTTGGCCGAGCCATTCTTAGCCCCTTTGGATTACAAGTATGTAGCTGTCGAAATGACTCATGGTAGAACAAGATCCAGTTGCTCGATCAAATGAGTTGACCTACCACGCGAGCTATGGATGCTCGATTCTATCATGAAGTACAACTTGTATCTGTTGCGGCATAGAACGGAACATGTAGGAGAAATCCAAATGGCTCTATATTCGGCTTTCAATGGCCAATGGTTTAATGTGCCACGTGTCACAATTGAGAGAATGAAGTACGCGAGAAAGAAAATGCTAGAGGGAGCTAAGAAACCCGTTGAGGATATGCCCTATGTGCATCTCATCTCACTCATGGTTGAGGACTACGCTTGTGATGAGACGTACACACTCTCAAAGAATGAACCGAAGCTCATGGGTAATGTGCAACCATACACTATGGTTGATTGGAACTGTACGCTTGTAAAGTTAACCAAGAAACCTGTTGTAGAGGAACCGCCACAGCCGAAACCACAAGCTCAAGAACTATAACCGCATGATGCTCCTATTCCGGATGAGCCAGCTGCTATCTTTCCACTTCAGCAGCATGCTCGACACCGTACGCAGACACATGCACCACCACCACCGGAGGGCGCTCCTACGCAGACCATTGCCGACCTTTTTGCGCTCATGGAGATGAACACTCGTCAAATGGCGGAGAACAACCGCCTACTCAACCGCCGGTTGGACTACTATGATGCGTTACACGCCGAAGAGATGTGCTTCATGTACCCCGCCGATTATCTTCAATGAATGGCGGCAGTGCAGACATGGTTTCAGGGTGCGACGAGTTCGAGTGCGGGAGACCGTGGTGGTGACGGAGATCAGCCCAGTGGCGCAGCGTCTTGAGTGATGTTTATGAAGCTTCATAATTTTGAATGGTTTTATGAAAATTTTGGATATTGTAAATACTTACAACAGGTATTGTTGTTGGTTCTTAGTGTGCATGATTTATTTGTGTTTTGAAAATAGACTTACAAATGATGAATTATACTAAATTTGAAAAACTCAAAAGAATAAGAAAATATCAGCACAGAGAGAACATAATTAGCCTGCAAGATCAGGGCCAATTGTAGCAAGTTTTTAAATGTGAGTAAAAGATCGTCCACAGGGAATTGATTTAAAATGTAAGATAAACCTTCAGATCTGAGCAAACAGATCTGACCTCTGATCCTATCTACAAAGCACATAAGATGGGAGGTTGAATTTGTCACATTAACTAAACGATAAAAGTAAAAATAAAAACTAAATGATCCAGATCCAAGTTGGGGAGATTTGATGTAAATTAATAAGAATGGAGAAATAATATCTAACTTCGATTTAGTACTTGATTGCAAAATGAGAATAAATGTAAAGCAAATGAGATATTATCCAATCTTCATTTGGCTACCAGCACAGATGCAAGAGAAAGTAATCCAACTCAACGATTGAAATTAAGTTGGACTTATGGCTATGGTCTGTCCACTTCAATGGACACAGATCATCTAATAGTCTTCAATTCGAATCCGTGATTCAGAACAAAAAACACTACTACAAATGCTGTGAGAAATTAGGTTACAAACGCCAATTCTCACAGGGATAATGAATTAAGGGAAATTGCTTTAAAAACAGTAAATCTAAAGGAATCTAATGAAATAAGGAGATCACAGGGAACCCTTAACATGAATCCAATTGAGAACGTACGGTTCACAGCAACCTTTTCAAATTCACCATTACAATTACAGAGCACAGCTTAAACAGCTCTCGGATTTGTAGTCTTGAATACAATTCTCACTTGAATTTACACAAGTATCTCACAGTTCTCAAGTACAGACAAAAGCTAGGCTATTACAGCGGTTTCAGACAAGCTATCTGAGTTGGAAATGGGTCTATAGAAATGAAAATCAAAATTTGGATACCCAAATTGGGCAAATGGTTCATCTATTTATAGTTTTTCCCAAGTCTAGCTCAGATGTGTATCAACCAATCAGAATTGGTTAGATCTGTATCAACCAATAGGAGTCGAGCACAAAGATCCAGATCTGTTTTGGCCAATCAGAACTGCTTGATCTGGTTCAGCCAATTAGATGACAGAAGCATCAATTCTGTTATGTAATTCAAAAATCTGTTAGGGCTTCTAGAAGTTCCTGCCAAGTAATTTCATCTTCGGGTGTTCACATGGGGTGGAATATGCCTTTGGTTCGTGCTCAGAATCTTCCGGAATGTCCCTGGGTTTTTAAATGCATTAGGGCACGTGCAGAGATTACTGAATTACCCTTGCAGACGCTGGGAATCTTCAGAATACCATTTCGCACAGTTTGGAGAACTTTTCGTAAGGTACTGTGACTTCTGAAGCTCTTTTTGCACAATTCTGGTGTTGTTCGCAAGGAGTTCTCTTCTTTTCGAATAGGTCCAAAATTCTTTCGAAGAGTTCAGGTGCTCTTCGAAAATTAAGCCTGGAGCTTTTAGTTCTTTTCGTAAAGTTCAAGTTCTTTTCGAAAAGTTCAGGTTCTTTTCGAAAAGGATTCTGTAATGCATTCTTCTGTTCGAATAGCTCTAAACCTCTTTCCAGGTTGAGATCAGGCCTTTGTCATCTTTAGTTTAGGCATTTTGTCAGCCAGTGAGTTTGTCCCTTCTCCTTCTTCCACTAGATTCGCATGAGTCATCATCTTTTTGGCACTTTTAAGCTGCTTTCAGGGTTAAGCCTGCCTTTATTGTTAGCTGTAAAACAAATGCTAAAAACACTTATTTAGTACTCTCAAAGGTCTATCAAGACTCAGGTTAAGGGGTGGAAAATGGTATTTTCCAGTTCTCAACACACCCCCAAACCTAAGCTTTGCTAGTCCCTGAGCATAGAAAAAATTTAGAAACAGAATGAAAAAAACCATTTATGTAGGGAGCACAGTTGCATTTAGCATATGCAACAAGCCTTTTAAACCCCTAGGTGATCCCTAGTGGAGGAGTGAAGTCTCCTGAGGGTTTTCAGTGAAGGTACCCATAAACTTCTCCAATAAATCAGTTAATATCTATGCAGTTCTATTAAAGCAGACTTTCATCCAGTCAGATTATTCACACCTGCATCAGTCAGGCTGTAGGAGGAGTCTCAAGAAAATATCAGTTTAAAACTAAAATTCTGCTGTAATTTCTTTTACCATTCACTCAGTTTGTGTCAAAAAGTTTTTATAAGAAAAATTAATGAAAAGCTTGCCTTCTATTTGAGAATCCAACTTTGATGTTACCCCAATAAGTTGATTTCAAACCCAACTCTCTCCAGGATTTTCACTCACCATACAAGTAAGAGGGTTGTACTATTTTACACAGCTCAAGAGCAATTACAGCCCTCAAATAAGACTGTAAGCAGGAGCATAGGCATTGCTTTTCAGTTCTGAATTCACTGCTCTTTTCACCATAGATTACACAAATCCTTATCTCCATGTGACAGCTCAATCCATCTTTGATCAGTAAGGTCTTTTAACTTGGGTTGTAATGTGGCTTATGGGTGAAATTTATCAAGAATAGAGGGGTGGAATGGAGTTCAAAAATAAGAAGTCTGTCAAGGTGCAGAGGTGATAGACACACTTTCTTCAAATCAGCATAATTTCATTTTCTTCTTTGAATTTCCAGAGCCAAAGTGGCCATCTTTTTCTCTCTTTTTCAAATTTCCAATGAAATGGCTTTTCCTTTTTTCCTCTCTTTATTTATTTTTTTATTTTTTTATTTTTTCAAAGTAACATTGACTGGAATGCCACATTTCTTCTGCTGATACATCATTGCCTTCAATTATTTTTCTTTTTACCAAACTGTTACCCAACTCTCCTTTCTTCAGCTTTCTTTCCTTTACCTTCTAAATTCTCAGAGTGAGGGTTAGGTTAAATGAGGTTGATGAGGTTTCAAAGAAATCTTGGATTTATCAAGCTCAAATGGTGTGTATCAAAGGTAGTTTCAAAAGGTGAGGCTTTTTGAAGTTCAAACTGTCCAAAAGGAGGCCTTACATCATGTCTTTAATATCATGATTGCTGTCAAGTTATTTCAATTTGGATATGTGTAACTTCTAGTGATAGTAAGCAGGTTTAAATAGTCCCTAGAGCAGAAAAAATTGCCAATTCATATCTCCAAAGAGTCCATTTCAGTAGGCCCAAATCTCACTGGGTGTGGTTTTATATCAAAATCTGAGGTATATCATCACTGTTTTCTCTCTTTTTAGGTTTACTAAAACATCAATCTTCTTTTGAAAATTTTCTGACATTCACTTTATGAAAGTATTAGAATTACATTAGGAAATTAATTTTAAAAAGTTTTAACTTCCTCATTTTTCAAAACAACAGGTGTGAAATTACTTCATCTTCAAAAATTCTGCTGTGATCATAAGTTGCACTGATGTTAACTAAACTATTGGTAATTCTGCTACACCCCCAAACCTATGGTGAGCAGTGTCCTCACTGGTCCGAAGTGCATAAGCAAAGAAAAGAACAAAAAAAAAAAAAAAAAACAGAAATCATATTGACAGAGCAGAAAAAAAATGCACAGGAATTACAATTTAATAAAAGTTAACAGAAAATAGGCATTACATACTATAGACCCAACAAAACAAACATGTACAATGTATTAATAACTAGGGTCAAAGTCTGTATCATAAGTGGGTTCAATGGGATCAGAACTGAAATCACTGTTAGAGTTAGAACTTGAGTCAGTATTGGAGTCTGAACTCGATTTGGCCTTCTCCTAGATTATGGCTTGCAGCTCGGTGTATTCCTCAGATTTGATCTTTTTGGTGAGGCCAATATATTTTTCAAGTCTAGCAGCCCTCAATTTTTCTTGTTCAAGCTGTGCTTGCAACATGGTAACTTTGTGTTGTTCACTCCTAACCATCTAAAAAGTTTGGCCCAATAGGTCCTGCATCTTCTCTCTCTCAAATTTCATAAACAGCTCCAGTTTCCGAATCTGGTCTTCATAAGAGGTTTTGATGTAAGTGTGGAAATCGGAAATCCCCTTAAGTACGTCGCGAAAGATGTAAGGGTTATCTTCCATAGCCCTTTTAAGAGTGGTAAAACGTGTGATGGGAATGGAGTGGTAGGGGACCAGATGTATTCCAGCAGTGGGGGAAGGGGTAGAGGAATCTACAAGCACTAGTTCAGGGTCAGTTTGGGTGGCTTGAGCAGAGACATTAAGGGTGGGTGTAAGTGAATCCAAAAGTATTGCCTCAGGTTCGAATTGGGTAACATGGTCAGACACAGTGGGGATGGGTGGATCTAAAACTATTACCTCTGGATCTGTTTGGGTTGCTTGGTTAGAAATAGAAGGTACAATGGCTAAGGTGCTTGTTTGGGATGTGGAGGCCAAGGTTTGAAGAATGGAATTTGTCACAGACTGGTTGTTTGTGTTGATCTGTAGTTGGGCTTGGATGGATTGGAGAAAGGTAAAGATTTGGCTAATTGTGTCAGGTGTGGGTGTGGTATGCAAAGTAGGTGCTGGTAAAATTGATGTAGATGGTTGAGGGGCAATGGGTGAAATGGCTGTAAAGGGAGAAGTAGGCAAATGGGTGAAATGAGGAGGGTCAGGTATAGGTACATATTCAATTCCAATATTCTCCAAGATAGCTCCCATCAACGATGAATAGGCCTCTGTTGTGAATATCTCAGGTTCAGGGGTATGAGTGATTTCAGGTGTATGAGTTGAATGAGCAGGTGAACCTGAGAAGCTTTGGAGAAGGGGAGTGCTAGGAGATTGTTCAACAAAATCTGTGGCCATATCTTGGACATTGTTAAGGGAAATTAGTGGTGTGAGGATGGCTGGAGTAGTTGGTGTAGAGGGAGAGTCTGTAATTGAGATTATGGTGGTTATGAGTGATGGGACTGCTAGAATGGGTGAAGGAATAGGAGCTGTGCTAAGTGAAGTGGGTAAGATGATGACCTCTTCAACAATGGGTGCAGCTGAAGAGCTGGTCACCTTAGGAATGACAACTTGTTCAATGTTAGCTGCAAGTGAAATAGGTGCAGCTAAAGAGCTGGTCACCTCAGGGTCTGGTATAACAAATTCTTGGGCAGCTGCAGGGGTTGGTTCAGGTATAGCATGTTCAATGGCAGCTGCAAGGGCTGGCTCAACCTCTTCCCTCATTCTATTCAACATGGTTTGGCTTGTAGTCCAAGCCCTCTTCCCAAAAGCTTGAGGGGAGACAATCTCAAATGGCTCTTGCTCATCAATGCCAAATTTAGCTCTTAGTAGGGCTGTGATCAGCCTAGCAAATGGTATTCCAGCTATTTTCTGCTCCTTCTTCATCTTGACACTTATGTCAGCCATGGCTTCAAAAATTAGCATAGGGGCATTGACGAATTGCCCCTTAGAGAAATGAAAGAGGGCTTCCAAAATGGGTGTTCTTCTTTCCTGGCTGTGCCCAGTGACATAAAAACATCCCCTCAAAATGGAATCCATCAGCAAAAATTGAGGTGCTAAGTCTCTCCTCATGATGGACTGCCCAGTTCCAACTATGCCTTGCGTTAGATGTGCAGCCATTTCTCTAAAAGAAGTTGTCTAGTGACCAAAAGGACCAGCCGGATCATGTTGAAATGGGATCCCCAAGGCATTTCCAATGTCTTCATAAGTGACTGTTAAATCACAATCATCAATGAAAATTACAAGAGTAGGGACATCAGCATCCTTCTCAGTCACTAATACCATTTTTTGGTACCTTAATCTCACCATTCTTGGATAGATTTTCTTGGAAGAGGGGTTAGGATATTGCTCGGTGAAGCATCCCTGATGTAGTTCAAGGATAGCTTACATTCAGGTTTGTTCAAGAAAAAGGTTTCATCAACAATAAGCTCTGGGATCAGCTTCTGAGCTTCAATGAAAGGGTTTGGCAGTACCAAATGCATAGGGAGAGGAGGAAGCTCAGGCTTAGAACTAGGGTCAGATGCTGGGATGGGTTCCTCATGTCTAACCTTCTTCCCTTTCTCAATTTTATCAGCTTTATCCATCGACAGTTTCCTTTTGGCCGAGGTTTTGGCTTTTCCTTTTGTGGAGGGTTTGCTAACTTTCTTAGCAGAAGACTTCGGGAACATTGCAGCCAGTGATTTTTTAACTTTCCCCATTTTAAAACTTTGTTTGAATCTCACACAATGTATGCTGATATAGAAATCAACTTTGCAAAACACAAATAGAGGATATGCAAAGAAAAATACCGAAATCTAGGGTTTTGCGTGAAATCTTTGATCGCTTGATTAAATCCTCCAGAATCAGAAGTAAAGGATCCCTCTCTTCAAGCTTAATCAGTGGAACAAATATGAAGGAAATTGGATCTGAACTCTAAAAGTACGCAGGGATGGGAGGAAAATGGGTTTTCTGTGAAACAGGACACTCTGGGAAGGCTTTCGAATATGAAACACTTGCTTCGAAAGGGTTTAAATATGCTCAAAATGATTTTCGCAAAGCATCTTTGAAGTCTTCGAAAAGTTCAGAACAGTCCTTTTTACAAAGGAGAATGGCATCAGTACCATTCGAAAAGCAAATGGCTTCATAAACAACTTTTCGAAAAGCAAAAGGCTTCAGAACCACCTATTCGAAAAGCAAATCATTCTTTTTGAGCAGTTAGTTACAGGTCCAGATCATTTTCAAAAAGGAAATTAAACTTTTCGAAATGAATTTTTTTTTTTGCGAATTGATTTTTCACATATTGTAAACTTCTCGAATTGAGTGTAAAACATGACTAAAAATAGAGAGAAATAAACTATGCAAAAACTACAAAACAAACACAAGTAAAATACATATGATACAGTTGTTTAACATCAGATTTTTGGAGGCTCTTGATGGTAGATGGCCAGCACAGGCTCCAGGGTATTTTCAATGCATGGTTTGAGCCTCTGACCATCTACTTTCAAGGTTCTCCCATTACTTGGGTCCATAATTTCAACAGCCCCAGAAGGAGATGCTTCAATGACAGTATATGGCCCTTCCCATCTAGATCTCAGCTTTCCAGGAAAAAACTTAAGTTTTGAGTTGAATAGCCATACCTTGGAGCCAGCTATGAACTCTTTTCTCAGCAGATTTTTGTCATAGAAAGCCTTAACTTTTTCTTTGTAAGATCTTGCATTGGTGTATGCATCCATTCTCAACTCCTCCAACTCAGCATGCTGCAGTTTCCTGTGATTACCAGCAGTAGTAAGATCCATGTTCAAGGTTTTAATAGCCCAAAAGGCCTTATATTCTAACTCCACTGGTAAATGGCATGCTTTATCATAGACCAATCTGAATGGGGACATGCCAATTGGGGTTTTATAAGCTGTCCTATATGCCCACAATGCATCATTCAATTTAAGGGACCAATCTTTTCTGTCCTTCTTCACAGTCTTTTCCAGTATATGTTTGAGTTCTCTGTTGGAAATCTCCACCTGTCCACTGGTCTGTGGATGATATGGAGTAGCTACTCTGTGAGTCACAGAGTACTTTTTCAATAGAACTTCAAAATGCTTGTTACAAAAATGGCTTCCCCCATCACTGATAATGGCTCTGGGGGAACCAAACCTGGAAAAGATGTTGTCCTTTAAGAATTTCAGGACAACTCTGTGGTCATTGGTTTTAGTGGCTGTGGCTTCAACCCATTTGGATACATAATCCACAGCTACTAAGATGAAATTAAAACCATTTGAGGTTGGAAAAGGTCCCATAAAATCTATCCCCCAAATATCAAACAATTCAACTACCAAAATGGGCTGTAAAGGCATTGAATTTCTCTTGGAAATGCTGTCCAATCTCTGGCAATTCTGACAAGACTTACAGTGCTGCAGTGCATCTTTGAAGAGTGTGGGCCAATAAAATCCATACTGCAAAACTTTTGCAGCAGTTTTGTTTCCACTAAAATGACCTCCACAGGCATGTTCATGATACATGGAGAGTATGCTATGAAAGTCTTCTTCATGGACACATCTTCTAATTATTTGGTTTGCACAAAACTTGAACAAATAAGGATCCTCCCAAATAAAATGTTTAACCTTTGAGAAGAAAATATCTTTATCCATTTTATTCCAGTGTTGAGGGGTCCTTCCAGTAGCCAAACAATTGACTATATTTGCAAACCAAGGGGTGTGTACACTGATAGTAAAAAGTTGCTCATCAGGGAAAGATTGATTGATGGGCAACCTATCAATCTCAGCAGTTAGAATTCTAGACAGGTGGTCAGCCACCACATTTTTCACACCCTTTTTTATCTTTAATCTGTAAATCAAACTCCTGTAATAGGAGGACCCACCTGATTAATCTTGGTTTGGTATCCTTCTTAGATAAAAGGTATTTCAGGGCTGAGTGGTCAGTGAACACCACAATTTGTGAACCCAAAACATATGACCTAAACTTCTCCAAGGCAAAAACAACTGCCAGCAGCTCTTTCTCCATTTTTGTGTAATTGAGCTGCTGTGCATCAATCATTGATCTACTGGCATAAGCTATGACATGAGGCAGCTTATCCTTTCTCTGCCCAAGAACAGCTCCCAAAGCATAATCTGATGCATCACACATCAGCTCAAAAGGCAGTGAATAATCTGGAGACTGTAGTATTGGGGCTGAAATCAAACAATTTTTTAAGAATTCAAATGCCTTCAGGCATTCATTATTGAAAACAAAAGGAACATCTTGGCACAATAAATGACAAAGAGGCTTGGATATTTTACTGAAGTCCTTAATGAACCTCCTGTAAAATCCAGCATGCCCCAGAAAACTTCTGATTTGTTTAACAGTTTTGGGAGGTGGCAAATGTGCAATTAAATCAATTTTTGCTCTGTCCACCTCAATGCCCTTGTGGGAGATAACATGGCCAAGGACAATGCCTTGGGTGACCATGAAATGGCTCTTCTCCTAGCTCAAAACTAGATTGGTTTCTTCACATCTCTGTAACACCAAGTTGAGATGATGTAAACACTGGGCAAAACTGTCTCCATATATTAAAAAATCATCCATAAAAATCTCCATAAATTGGTCAATCATATCAGAGAAAATGGAGTACATGCATCTTTGAAAGGTAGCAGGAGCATTACATAGACCAAAAGGTATTCTCCTATAGGCAAAAGTGCCAAAGGGGCAAGTGAATGTGGTCTTTTCCTGGTCTTGTGAATATACAGGAATCTGGTTGTAACCAGAGTATCCATCAAGGAAACAATAATAAGCTTTTCCTACTAGCTTATCTAAAATTTGATCAATGAATGAAAGAGGGAAATGGTCTTTTATGGTCATTGTATTGAGCTTTCTGTAATCAATATAGACCCTCCAACCAGTGGGTTGTCTGGTTGAAATGAGCTCACCAGAATCTGAGGTTACCACAAAAATCCCCAATTTCTTAGGTACCACCTGTGTAGGTGCCACCCAAGCTGAATCTGAGATGGGGTAAATGACCCCTGCATCCAACAACTTAACAACCTCCTTCATGACCACATCTTGCATATGAGGATTCACCCTCCTTTGCATTTCTCTAGAAGGCTTTGCATCTTCTTCCAAGTGAATTTTATGCATGCAAACAGCCGGACTGATTCCTCCCAAATCAGTAATAGTCCAGCCAATTGCCCTCTTATGCTTTTTTAATACAATCAACAACTCTTCCTCCTGCTCCTCAGTGAGGGAAGAAGAAATAATCACAGGCAATGTTTTATGATCTCCTAAAAACACATATTTCAAATTTTTTGGCAACTGTTTTAGCTCTACATCAGGTGGGCTGAGAAAAGAAGGTAACAAAGGTACCTTGGCTATTTGTGGAAGGGGAAGAATAGTAGGTTTCCATGAAGAGAACCTTGCTGATTGATCATGAGTTCCTTGCACAACATTAACTTCCTCAGACTTTGAGGCACAGACTGTTTCTTCCACAGCATTTCTCCATGCATCTTTAAAATCTGTGGTTAAATCTTCACACTACAAAAACTGTGGTAAAGTCTCTTCTACCAGTTCATCCAACAAATCAACAAGAAAGCATTCCTCAGAACTGAATTGAGGCTATGTAACTACATTGTAGACATTTAACTTTACCTTCATATTTCCAAAAGACACTTCCATAATACCAGACCTGCATTGAATGCAAGCATTGGCTGTAGCGAGGAATGGTCTCCCCAAAATGACACGGATGGAAGTTCTGCTTTTTATAGGTTCCATGTCCAATACCAAAAAATCAACAGGGTAGAAAAACTTATCTACCCCTACCAATACATCCTCAATCACCCCCACTGGCTTTCTTTCAGATATGTCTGCTAGTTGTAACACCACATGAGTGGGTTTTAACTCTCCCAAACCTAGTTTCTCATATACAGAATATGGAAGCAGGTTGACACTAGCACCCAAATCTAATAAAGCCTTTTCAATGGTATGTTCCCCAATAAGGCAAGGGATTGTGGAGATTCCATGATCTTGAAGTTTAGGAGGTGTGGTAATGGACAAAATCTGTTGAACTCTTTCTGCAGCAAAGACCTTCTTGGATAACTGTATCCTAGATTGTCTTTTATGAGTGCAAATATCTTTCAAAAGTTTTGCATATGCTGGGACTTGTTTGATTGCATCATGCAAAGGTAGATTTATCTTGACTTCCTTGAAAGTCTCCATCATTTCATCTATTTTTGTATTCCCTTTATCAAAAGGGGATGCAGATTTCATGGCATGGGGAAATGGCAAATGAGGAACTAGTCCTTCATTTATAGTTTTAGAATCATTAACAGAATTGTTTTGATTTTTTGTTTTTTTGGTTTTTTAAAGGGTACATCAATTCAATGCTAACATCATCGCTCTGCCGCATATCTCTAGCAGTTTCCTCAATTTTTTCTTCTTCTTTTTCAGGATCCACATTGTTATTTACAATTCTTCCACTTCTCAAAGTAGTGATAGCTTTTACTTCTTCATGTGAAACAGAGGCATCTCCAACCATAAACTGTCCTTTAGGATTGTTCAATGGTTGGCTGGGTAACTTGCCTTCTTCTCTTTTGGCCAAAGTATTTGAAAGTTGACCCAATATTTCTTCAATCTTCTTTATGCTCTGACTGTGAAAGTTTACAGTCTGAGTTAAAGACCCTAAATTCTGGAGTGAAGTTAGAACTTGGTCTTCAAAAGAAGGGGATCTGGAAGGGGTTTGAACTGGAGCAGATTGCTGCACAGGTTGTGCCATCTGTTGTGGAATGGGCTGCGAAAAATTTGGCTTGGTATAAAAATTTTGCTAGTAAGGCTGAGCAGTTTTGAAAGGTATTTGATTCTTTGGTTGCTGCTGCTGTTGTGATTGATAATTGCCCTGGCTCCACCTTAAATTGGGGTGCCCTCTCCATGCATATTCATTTGACTGCATCTGTCCAAACGATTGGGCAGCATGAGCTTGCTCCACCACTAGATCTGGGAACTGTGGCGCAGCTGGACATTGATCATGTGAATGAGTAGGGGACTGGCATATCAGACATGCCTCCTCTACTCTTGCAACCATTGGATTTTTAAGTGAGTCCATCAATCTATCAAACTTAGTGGTCAAATTATCCATTTTTCTTTCCAACTCATTCACCTCATAAATCTTTCCCTTGGTGGTCTACTGATTGTTCAACCGAGCAGGATTCTCAATGTCTCTTGACAAAGATTCCTGCTGAGTTGAATTTTCACCAATCACTTCAAATAGGTCCCAGACCTCCTCAACTATTTTTTACAAATAGGTGCCTCCACAGGAAGTATCTACCATATTCTTGCCCTTTTAATCAATTCCCTGATAGAAGCTTTGAACAAGCTGCCTTCAGGGAATTTGATGATGAGGACATTGCCTTAAAAGTTCTTTAAACCTTTCCCATGCTTCATGAAAAGTTTCAGTTGAGTGTTGTGAAAAAGAAATAATATTTTGTCTCAACTGGCTGGTCTTAGACATAGGGAAGTATTTGGCTAAAAATTGACATTGCAAATCATTCCAAGAAGTAATGCTGTTTGGTGGCAACATGGACAGCCATGCTCTACCTTTGTCCTTTAATGAAAAAGGAAAGAGCATAAGCTTGGTTGCCTTTGGACCCAATCCAGCTATGTTGAATGTTGTACAAAGAGACAAGAATTCATCCACATGCTTGTATGGATCTTCCTTACTTAAACCATGAAAAGAAGGCAGCATCTGGATAGTTGATGATTTGATCTCATAATTTCCTTCAACAGTAGGAAATTAGATACAAAATGGGAAATTATATGCACCAGGTGCAAAGTAATCCCTCAAAAGTCTAGGTTGCTCACCCATAGTAGCAGTTTCAGCAAAATTCTGTGATGTTTGTCTGATTCTTAGTAGCCTTTCAACTTCTAAATTCAGAGGGACAATCTCAGGATTGAGAGTACTCCTACCAAACATACAACATAGAAACAGAGAGTAAAATTATGCAAAGAAAACCTTTAGTATTCCTTTCAAAGTAGATTCCAAGCTCAAATGTATAGGAATAACTGCACATATTTAAACAATAGAATGGTTAGCACTGATGTAACAAAAAAAAAAAAAAAACTTAGGTCTACCAATTTTAAAATCTACTCCCCGACAACGACGCCAAAAACTTGTTGTTGGTTCTTAGTGTGCATAATTTATTTGTGTTTTGAAAACAGACTTACAAATGATGAATTGTACTGAATTTGGAAAACTTAAAAGAATAAGAAAATATCAGCACAGAGAGAACATAATTAGCCTGCAAGATTAGGGACAATTGTAACAAGTTTTTAAATGTAAGTTAGTAAAAGATCGTCCACAGGGAATTGATTTAAAATGTAAGATAAACCTTCAGATCTGAGCTACCAGATTTGACCTCTGATCCTATCTACAAAGCACATAAGATGGGAGGTTGAATTTGTCACATTAACTAAACGATAAAAGTAAAAATTAAAACTAAATGATCCAGATCCGAGTTGGGGAGATTTGATGTAAATTAATAAGAATGGAGAAATAATATCTAACTTCAATTTAGTACTTGATTGCAGAATGAGAATAAATGTAAAGCAAATGAGATATTATCCAATCTTCATCTGGCTACCAGCACAGATGCAAGAGAAAGTAATCTAATTCAAGGATTGAAATTAAGTTGGACTTATGGCTATGGTCTGTCCACTTCAATGGACACAGATCATCCAATAGTCTTCAATTCGAATCCGTGATTTAGAACAAAAAACACTACTACAAATGCTGTGAGAAATTAGGTTACAAACGCCAATTCTCACAGGGATAATGAACTAAGGGAAATTGCTTTAAAAATAGTAAATCTAAAGGAATCTAATGAAATAAGGAGATCACAAGGAACCCTTAACACGAATCCAATTGAGAACGTACGGTTCACAGCAACATTTTCAAATTCACCATTACAATTACAGAGCACAGATTAAACAACTCTCGGATTTGTAGTCTTGAATACAATTCTCACTTGAATTTATACAAGTATCTCACAGTTCTCAACTACAGACAAAAGCTAGGCTATTACAGCGGTTTCAGACAAGCTATCTGAGTTGAAAATGGGGCAATAAAAATGAAACTCAAAATCTGGATACCCAAATTGGGCAAATGGTTCATCTATTTATAGTTTTCCCCAAGTCTAGCTCAGATGTGTATCAACCAATCAGAATTGGTTAGATTTGTCTCAACCAATAGGAGTCGAGCACAAGGATCCAGATCTGTTTTGGCCAATCAGAACTGCTTGATCTGGTTCAGCTAATTTGATGACAGAAGCATCAATTCTATTATGTAATTCAAAAATCTGTTAGGGCTTCTAGAAGTTTCCGCCAAGTAATTTCATCTTCGGGTGTTCACATGGGGTGGAATATGCCTTTGGTTCATGCTCAGAATCTTTCGGAATGTCCTCGAGTTTTTAAATGCATTGGGGCGCGTGCAGAGATTACTGAATTACCCTTGCAGATATTGGGAATCTTCAGAATACCATTTCGCACAGTTTGGAGAACTTTTCGCAAGGTACTGTGACTTCTGAAGCTCTTTTTGCAGATTGCAGTCTTTGTGCGAGTTCTCTTCTTTTCGAATAGGTCAGAAATCCTTTCGAAGAGTTCAGGTGCTCTTCGAAAATTAAGCCTGGAGCTTTTAGTTCTTTTCGCAAAGTTCAGGTCCTTTTCGAAAAGTTCAAGTTCTTTTCGAAAAGCATTCTGTAATGCATTCTTCTGTTCGAATAGCTCTAAACCTCTTTCCAGGTTGAGATCAGGCCTTTGTCCTCTTTAGTTTAGGCATTTTGTCAGCCAGTGAGTTTGTCCCTTCTCCTTCTTCCACTAGATTCGCATGAGTCATCATCTTTTTGGCACTTTTAAGCTGCTTTCAGGGTTAAGCCTGCCTTTATTGTTAGCTGTAAAACAAACGCTAAAAACACTTATTTAGTACTCTCAAAGGTCTATCAAGACTCAGGTTAAGGGGTGGAAAATGGTATTTTCTAGTTCTCAACAGGTACCATTAGACATGAGTCCTTTTAAACGATCGTGGCATGGGTGCCACACAAATCTGTAAATAACTTTTTGGTGATGTTTTCTATGTTTTTCTGTTTGGATGTGTGCAATGGCTCAGATATAGCTTAGTTCGTTAGGGGTGCTATATATATTAGTGTTGTAGGTTTGCTAAAAACATTTTGTTATCTAATCATTCTGGCTGTTTGTTTATGCGGTTTTGTTGGTATTCTTGATCAACCCAAATACCTGTGCGGGTTCAATGGAAAATTTTAGTATGTTATGGGTATCTAGCTGTTGAATGCACATTGTGGAAATGGTTAGCATATTCTTGCAACTGAGTATGAATCAATTTTTTGCAGCTGGTGTAGATTGAAAAATGTACAAATCTGATGTACTGCTCTGTGTGACACGATTACCAATTTTCTTTTGTAGGGTGCTACTCTCTAGTGTTGAATATATACGTGTGGTTTGAATTTTTACAGGATCTCTTGCTGTGATTGTGTCCATAGACGTACTTTAATGTGTGTGCAAGTTTCCCATGGAGGGGAAGCCCTTGAGTGCAATTTTCGGAGACGAAAATTCCCAAGGAGGGGAGAATGTAACGTCTTGGAAATTTCGTACTTTAAATAGTGCACATCGGGAAGTGTGCTCGACGGGTCACTTGTTGGACCGAGTCAAAGTTGACTTGGTTGACTTACTTGGTTAATTTTAGTTTGATAAACTAAGTGGGAAATGTGGTGTGTGTAATAAGAGTGAGATGATGTGGGCCATATAGACCTAGTAGGTATGTGTGCTTTACACCTAAGTAAAGAAGGGATTATAAAGAGAAGGGAGAATTTATTTCTCCTTAGCTTAGGTTGTTAAGAAATTAAGAGGGAGTGAATGAGAGGAGTGGGATTTTGTTTGTGAAATTAAGGACTGCGTATTAAATGCGAATGATTGAGTAGGGATCGTAGAGCTTGCGGATTAGAGCCTTCGTGTCGGAGGGAGGCTTGAGATTGGAGTTGTGAAACGCTTGTTGTGACAAGAAGCTTGGGATCAAAGGATCCGATCAACTAGAAGGGTAAGCTAGATTATTTTTGTGAAATTATGTTAATTTTATTATGAATCTAGCTACCATGGATGGATAAAAAGAGTTGGAAGGAATTAGATGTTGAAGAGATGAGTTCTGAAGGTTAGAACTCGATTTGTTCTGAAATGGGCAAAACCGATTGAACGGAATTAGTAATCATTCGATCGATTCTGCCAAAAAAGAAAGAAGTGTAATACAGAGTTCAGGACAAATCGTTCGAATGAATTAAAATTCGTTAGATCAATTTGGAAAATCGCTCGAACGACATTAAGATCGTTCGATCGGTTTTGCTAGAGAGAAAAAGTAAGTGTAAAGGATTTCTGAAGGAAATCGATCGAACGAATTAAAACCGTTCGATCGATTTTGGGAAATTGTTCGATCAATTTTCCAAATTGTTCGATTGATTAAAAATCGTTCGATTGGTTTGGGGTGATTTAGGTTTTTGTTGGGTTTTGCTTATGAGCTGTTTATGAATTGGGGTTAGGCTTCTGAACCCAATGTCTTACACCAATGGTGATATGTTGGTTATGTTTGGTCATACCTAGGTTGAGCAGGACCGTGGGATAATTATGACTTGCTCGGATTGAGGAATCCCTGGATTTAACTTGCCTATGAGGTAGGGAATATTCTAAACATGTACACTTGATTACGAAAGCATGTATGTAGTGATGTTCTATGTATGCATGTTTGTTTAAAGCATAGTTAAGTGCTTGTGGCTAAAATGTTAAGATAAATATGTGAAATTAAGATATGTGTATGTGTGTACACGGAAAGGAGACATCAGCGAGCTTAAGAATTAAGCGCATAAGAATTGAGACATCCCAGGGATGTATATGTGAATTGGGCATCTAAGTGATGCATCTGACTGTATGACATCCCAAAGATGTATAGTTAATGTGAATATTCATGTGATGTGAAAGTGCATGAAGGACATTTGAACAGGTTTTGAATTATTAATATTTTGCATAATTACACGGTTTTGAATTATTATATAATTGCACTATCAATTTAACATTTGTAGAATACCCCACCGACGTGGCAGTATAACCGTGATTGACTCGGCAGGATATTCATGACCGGTACGACAGCCAATCCGTACACCAGTACGACATCCCAGGGATGTAAGTGAGTTATGTGCCTGTCGCCTATGTGAAAGGGATGTGGGTTATGAGGAAGGAGAAATAGTCTGATTAGACCACGATGGAGGGTATTCCATCGGGGCTCGATGCTATATTGCTCGGGGATTATGTAAGTTACTTGTTTTAAGTCATGAGATCAATTTCTGTGCATTGTGAGAAGTGAAACATAAGATAATATGTGTAGTGTAACAAAAGCATGCTATTTATTCTTCCAGTATCTCAAACTATTCCTAACAATTTTATATTGATGAAATCATGCTTCGATTATGTCATGAAATGTATATGAGTATGATAGATTTACATGTTCAGATATCTTTCTCTATTGAGCTAGGATGTAGCTAACCCTTTTGATTATACGCCACAGGTTCTGAGATAGCAGCTGCATCTGGTGATGTCGATCCAGAGGACTCGGATTATGTTCCGGTGGAGGAGTCTGAGCCCCCTCCTGAGAAGTTCTTTTAGAAGACCCTCTGTGTACTTTGATAGTTATTTTGAGAGAGATTATACGCCTTGATATGTCCAGCGATGGTTTTGGGATAATGTAATCATATGAAATATTCTTTTGTCAAACCATCTGAGGTGACCGTTGCTACGTCACTGATGGTTCGGGTTGGTTCTTTTGCCCATGCAGTGGCACAGGATTAGAACTATCTTTTTAGGTTATATGTTTTGGCTTTATATTATAGAATAGAGATTTAGTTTAGCATATGTTCTGTTGGTACATGCTTTACTTGATGGTTGTGTGGATATACTAAGTGTTCTGCATATGAAATTAGGGCATGGTCTCGAGGGTTGTGCCGATGGCATGGGTTTCGGGGTGCCAAAATTCGGGCTGTCACAATTTATGTTATAATATGAGCGCTATGATATGCACTTTGTTTTGTCGTTTTCTCTTTCTGATTTCCATTGATATACTATTATTATCACTCACGTGATGCACTCACAGTGCACCTAAGTAGAATGGGGTGGATTGGTGGTGTATCCACTGAGTTTTCGTGACTGAGTAAACTCATCCCAAGAAAATCTAACGGCTGCAGGTGATTATTTCGACAAAGTGGATGCTAGCTATTCTGATCCTGTTGGCATTGATTTCGCTGACCCCTTGGGCACTGAGTACTAGGAGCCTTGGGAGGGCAATGCTGCTGAGTACCAGGAGGACCTTGGTGTTGATTTTGATCTGAGCGCCGATTATTGACAGTTGTAGACTCTGTACTGAGTTTCATTTGATACTATTATTGTTGACTCTATGGTTTCTTTTATTGAATTTGTCTCCGACTATTATTTCCCTTTATGATTTCCCTTTTTGGTGGATTACCTAGATTTTATCGCATTTATTCGATTATTTATGATTGCTTTTATATTCTAGCTTCTTTTGTTGGCTTTCACGAATTTCATTAAACTAAATTTGCGCGAGAACTTTGATTATGTATATGTCCACTTAGCGTATCTAAAATGCGTGCTGGTCATAACTCAGAATTCTAATCCCTTAGGATGGGGTAGAATTTCGGGTCGTGACATGGCTTCTCTCAAATTCAAAGATATGACTTTCCAAGAAAGTTATCTACAGTTATTTTCAACATTCCTCTTTTTATCACACACACACACACATATATATATATAGAGGGCCGTGGATATGTACCTGGGTGTAGAAATATCTCCGTGCCTATTGATAGGATCTCGACACGTAGCACCTCTTTCACTGATGCGGCATTCCCTCCTTTTCCTCATTTAACCTCGCTTTAATCGTAGTTACCACTGATAGAATCAGAAAGGCAAAGTGTGGCAAGGCGCAAGGGGTATGTTCCTGACATCGTGAGTTAGGCATGATTATATTTGAAAAGTATTTGAAAAGACCACCTTATTCAAAGTGCTTACGCTTCTATGAAGGAGGCGATTGCGCTTCCTATACAACGTGCTAGCATAAATATCAAGGTTTCGAACAGCGCCTAGCGAATGACAAGAAGTGATGTCTGACGTAATATCATTTATTACCGTCGTTAGAATATTAAATGAGAAGCAGTGCATGACATCATGGTTTTCAATGATTATCATTACAATTCTAAATGATTTTTTAAGGTGCCTCTTTGGGGAGATCGCTTGCGCTGCTTGCATTTATGCCTCGGTACGAAGCATTTGTGCATTGTATAAGACGGACAAACGCTTCTTCACCGGGCACTAGCGCGACTATGTTGAAGCATTAGCGCTCCATTACAATGATAATCATTACCATTTGAAATGACTGTTTGAGGCACCCCTTCGGGGAGACCATTTATTGGCCGAATATTTAGCATTTATTGCTCGAATGTTTAATAGCAATGGCGCTTCTGTCAGAAGAAGCCTGGTTCTCTGTGAGAAGCGCTAGTGCTCCGATAAGAAGCACCGATGCTTTCTTCTGTTAGCACTTGCGTGACCATAAATGAAGCGTTAGCGCTCCTTATAGGACACGAAGCGACACGTGAATGGATGTTGACACGTATCACCATTTTGTGCGAAGCGACACCTGAATGGATGTCATTTATTACCATTGTCAGAATATGAAATGAGGATCGAGGCGAGGCAGATGAGATTACGACGCTTGACATTGTGGTGTGCAATGGCCATCATTTCCATTCGAAAAAATTATTTAAGGCGACAATTTTGTGAATTACAAATTCACAAATTACTTTTCACCTTTGGCCTCTCAATTTTAATCTTCCCAAAGTGTAGTAAGAAACATCTTTCCGACGAGTCACCGAGTTCTTGATTCTATTATCGGCACTAAGAATTACGGATCCGACACTGAGGCCCAATAAATCTGGCCCAAAACCCTAACAAAATAGAATAGATCTCGGTGATCGTTCTACCATGATCAGCGCTAATCATATATTTAAATGCCACCACTTGAGAGAGATGCGCTCTTACCCTCAATTTTGGAAGCACTCAAAAATTCGATCGGAATAAAAAATGGCGGACAATTTACTGTAGGCTGTCCATCATTCATTTGAAAATTTTGAACATATAAAGAAAGGCCTAGTACTTGGATTTTGAATTGAGACCTGTGGCTAATTGGGAACAAGCTCGATCACATGGTCACTATAAAGCTAACCTGTGAAAGATCCATGTGAATCTGGTCAATCTAGTCAAAGACCTAACTTTGATGACTCGATAAGGCCCAAATCCTAAACCCTTAGTGAAAAGGATTGGCAAAGAGAACAAGAACCTAGTTTAAAGATCCGGCCCATGGCTCAACAAATCTAATCTGATTTCTTAAGATACGAGCCTAACCCAAGATATTTTGTGTAACAACCTGACGTTTCCTTCCTGAACATCGTTAAGGAACCGTTGCGTCGTCGGATCACCTAACATGATCCTTTCATTAGGGGGTCCTTTCATGTACAAAGTTGTGCAAATGCGGAAGCAATGTAATTACTCGGGCTGTTTCTAATATGGCAAAAGAACTAGTATCTATTATTTATCTAAGCATGAAACTAGAAACACTATATATAAGATCAATGATCTAATGTATAGCTTTCCACCGATGACGGCCACCCGTCACCTAAACAGTGGAAAGAAAACCTATACATCCAAAAACAGCACAAAAATCTGAACCTATCATATATCAGTTATACATGTCTTTTATTTTATCTATCTCTCTCTCACTTTATCTCTACAAGCCACAAACCTATTTTGGGAAGAACTCTTCTGTGAAATCGTCTTCCTCGTCTTCGTCGTCGTCGTCTTCTCCCTCTTCCTCGTCGAGCACGTAAGTAGGATCTGCAATGTGCTCCGGATCAGGCTCTGTAACTAATTCATTTAAGTCATGGAATGAGCTATCATCAAAGCTCAGTAGAGAATATTACATTTTAACATACATTGATAGTTTATCACATTCTCATGTAGAAGCATAACTGAAATAAAGCATATGACTATTATAACATGCTGATGTACTGAAATTTTGCACAATGCAACAGGTATGAGAAATCAAGCTGAAACAAGATATACATGCAGGCGAAAACAGAGAAACAATAAGGTCAAGCTCCCGAGTTAGCGGGATCACTTGTCAAGCTCCCGAGTTAGCAGGATCACTTGTTAAGCTCCCGAGTTAGCGGGATCACTTGATTTAAAATGGTGTAACAACGTATCAAGGATAGGATCTGAATACTGAACCACGTGTGATTACAAAGAATATGCATTTCATATATGTTTTTATGATGTATTGTACCAAAACGATTGACAAAACTGACATAAAATTATAAACTGTTATGCACAACTTGTGTTCTATCCGACTGATATGCAAACTTAGTAAAAAAACTGATTTATACAACTGATATATAGTTATATAAATGTACTATTAAATTCTATGATTTCATGTGGTCAAAACTAGTATGTGTTAACCAGTGATATGTGTTTCTCATCAAATCAATTGATACTTTAGTTTACGTCTTTCACATTGGATCAGGTTTATTACGTCAAATCAAGATCAGGTCTATATGTTACCCCCTAGCATGCTCATCATTTTAGCTAATAGTGACTGAAATTCTATGTAATTCATCACTATAATTATTTATCTAATCTAATCATATATAAAAAATATTTAGCACTCCATATGAGAAAAAGAAAAATAATTATTTATTAACAATGTATATTCCCTTCCTTTGTGTAGAGTCTCACAGGTATTGTCGTCGATGCACGTTCAGGTATCCGAGAACATCATGCGAATATATTTCTTCAAAATTGTCTAAGTGCACCATGTGGCACCAATCTAGGATAAAATAGAATAAATTTATCTTAAAAGCTAGCAGTCCACAGATGGCTCATGGTGTGCTCACGGTGTGCCTAAGACCCAAGAAGTAATCACCTAGACCCCTAAGGGATTTAAGGTTTGAAATGCATAAAGCACAGCCAAAAACCCTTAGCTGCTGGAGGTTGCTGCGGCAAGCTTCAAGGCTTGCCACGGCTACCCTATATGGTTGCCGCAGCAAGCAGTTCAGGTGAGTCCTTTGCCGCGGCAACTCTTGCTTGCCGTGGTTGTCTTCCTTCTCTTTCTGTTGGTCTGTGTCTTTTGTTGTCTCTCTCTCTCTATATATATATATATATCTGTCTTTGTATATATATATCAAGTTATAAAGTTATAGTGATATATATCTTAAAGTGGAATTTTGCATAAATATATATATATACATTCAGTTTGTCAGGTCATCAGAGAAGAACCAGAGTGCACCATGATTTCGGCATGATACATCCCGTGTTCCTGATTAGTATCAGACATTGTCTGTGATGCCGATTCAAAATTGAAAAATCAACACCATAGAGTAATCATTAAGATGTACTAATTTACCTATAATCCAGTCTTAGTCATTGTACCTTTTTAATGAATTTGTGGTTACGATGATGCGACGTTGAATACATATGCGGTGCTGAATATGTCGACTCTCCGCTTCAGAACAGATTGGGGACGAGAACCATGGTGTTACTATGTAACAGAGGTGTGGTCAATAGTCCTATTTAAAAAGTATATGAAGTATTTAAAACAAAGCAGTTTCCAATTTTGTTTAGCAAGATGACTCAGGTTCTAAGGGATTTTTATACTGACTCATAGCTATCTTGCGTGCATGGCAGTGTTCGATGAGTCATGAGGTCGTGGAGTCACCTGAAAACATTAGCAGCTTATGCGCTTCTAAGGGTTTTGATTCCCTGCTAAGCTGTCTCCTAGTGATTGAGTGTTTCCCAAATAAGACAATAAGTCTTATACGCGGAAATAGTGTATAAGCTCATCTTAAATATATAAACACTTACACCAAATTCTTAATGTGTTTGCATACACTATCTTTATGTGTATACATGATCGGGTTTTATGAGCAATGGATAGGGCCACTAAAGATTCGTATTAAAATTTTGATATAAATCTAGTATACGACTACTATATTATTGTTCAACGATTTTATTCCTTCTATTCACTGAAAATAATTGTCCAGTGTACCTCTGTTATACTTGACATTATATACTTGGTTCTAACTTTGTAGCTCTAATTCCCTGTAGGACCATCTTTCCTAACATTGACAGGACCATTAAATCGTAGTGTTTTATCAGTTCTGACCATACACTATCAGATCGGACCAGTATCTACCCAACTCGTAACTGTTACATTTTGATAAAGGCCCATTTATAATGATTGGATACACTTGACCCGGACCTTAGAAAGGCCCATACACTTAGTTTTAGATCTAATAAAGGCCCTAAGCACCTAAGAAATGACCCATTGGACCCTTTAGACCTATATTCCCTTGGATCCATAATTCATTAGACTCATTGGACCTATAATTCATTAGACCCGTTGGACCTATAATCCATTAGACCCTTTGGATTTATATTTCATTGGACCCATAACTAATTAGAGTCATTAGACCCACAACCTATTGGACCCACAACCCCGACCCAAACTTATAGGATAAGTAGGATGATTAACCATCATCGAACAATCGATTAGTTAACTTAAATAGATAGGATTCTTAGAAATAGGAGCCTTGATGCCTTAAACATCGTTAGAGGCAACCGAGTTTTACGTTATCGACAATGATAGACATAAGTCTCTCTTTGGACTTTAAACTGAGGTAACACTTGATATAAGTGTAAGCCGACAAGATCCACCCTGAGGATCAAGTCACACATTTTGAAACTTGGAACTAACATGCTTAGATATGATTGAAATAGAATACTAAAATACTTGAAATGTATATGATTGATAGATGGTGACATGTTTGGACATGATTTAATACTGAAATGCTTGAAATGAAATGGTAAATAGATATTGACATGTTTGGACATGATAGAATACTTAAATGATTGAAATGAAATGATTGATAGATATTGACATGCTTGGACATGATAGAATACTGAAATGCTTGAAATGAAATGATTGATAGATATTGATATGTTTGGAAATGATAGAATACTAAAATGTTTGAAATGAAATGATTGATAGATATTCACATGCATGGACATGATAGAATACTGAAAGACTGGAAATGAAATGATTGATAGATATTAACATGTTTGGACATGATAGAATACTGAAATGTTTAAAATGAAATGATTGATAGATAGTGACATGCTTGAATTTGAATGTTAACTGAAATACTTGAAATGTAAAGGATTGAAAAATAGAATCTTGTATAGAATACAGTATCTAACAGATAGACCCTTAATACATATAGAATACTGAAATTAGAATACAAAACATGATAGACATAATATGAATACATGAATACAGAAATATGCATACAGAAATACATGATACAAAACCTCCGAATTGAGGATACATGATACAGAACCTCAAAAATGGGGATACATAATATAGAACCTCATAAATGAGGATACACGATACAGAACTTCATAAAAGAGGATACATGATACAGAACCTCAGAAATGAGGAAACATGATACAAAACTTCATAAATGAGGATCCAGAATATAGAAATATGAATACAATACATGAAAGATAGAATTAGGAAATATATAAAGAATACAGAATTTTTAATATAAAAAAAAGATGAATAATACAACGAAAACTGAAAATTTGAAAGTGGAAAGACGATGCCATACAAACATGTACAGAACCTCACATGGCTGATCGATGTTCTCACGAATAGGTTTGTTTGAGCACACCTCGTATATGAAAGGGTTATTGAAATGTCAGTTGAGGATTGGGTCTAATTTGGCCAATGCAATATCCCAAAAAATTGAGCGTTTAACTTTGACCTCGGGATCCGTGCTCGATTGATCGTAGGTTTGACCAAGTGATGGTCAAACATTGAATACATGGAGTGATGAATTGACATAATACGAATGTCACCGAAGTATGGTGTATAGTGTGAGTTAGTGGTCACATACACCTATCTCTGGTGTATGTGTTTAACACACAAGCAGGAGAGAGGATATAAGGGCCTTAATAACCCTAGAATCTTTTTCTTTTGGTTGGTGAAGGAATTAAGAAGAGAGAGAGAGGGAGAAAGCAAGAGGAGTTATTGAGGAAGGAGTGAATGCAAATCAAAGGGCTAATTAGTGCATTTATTGTCGGATTCAAAGCGATTTGGGATCATTGAAGCAAAGGCTGGAACCCTAGCCATCAAAACCAACAAATCAAATCCTTAAAGGGATTATTGAGGTGAGTTATGATTGAAGTTAATGCTTAGATTGTAGATGATTAAATTCAGTCAAGTAGGGTTAAAAGAGTAGATTAAAGGTTTGGAAAAGAAGGGGAAAAGATTTGGAAGAACAGCCAGAAAGGGGGCTGAATCGGACCAAATCGATTAATCGAAATTGAGATTCGATTAATTGATTTTGGTCTGGAAGTTGAAAAGTCAAGTAAGCCCAATTTCGATTAATCAAATTGGATTTCGATTAATCGATTTGGATGTTCGATTAATCGATTTGGAAATCGACTAATCGACTGGGTACCTCCAGTGGCTGGAGAAACATGACCTGGGGAAATTGACTAATCGAGTTGAAAAATCGATTAATCGACTTTGGATTTCAATTAATCGATTTGGAATCGACTAATCGATTTCAAACTTTCGACCACTCGATTTGAGAATCGACCTTACTATGTTGGAGATTTCGATTAATCGATTTGGGATTGACTAATCGAATTTGAATCTCGATTAATTGATTTTGGGAATCGATTAATCGATTTGGACTTCGATTAATCGATTTTGGGAATCGATTAATCGAATTGTGTTTCGATTAATCGATTTTGGGAATCAATTAATCGACTTTGGCAGTTTTGCTTGACTTTATAGTTTTACTTTGAGACTCAAGGAGGGTCAAGGACCTTCTTCTTTACATCTTTAGTGATGTATTGCATGTGTTATGATGTACCATAGGTGGTACGTGTGAAAGCGAGCACAAGGAGCCGCGTGGGACCTTGATGCTTGGACCTTCAGAGAATTGAGGTTGGGAACACCTTGAACATGTACTTTAATTGCAAGAGCATGTATGTAGTGATATATTTATCAGAATTGAAAGTGTTTTAACTATGAAAAGCTTTGTGAAAATGGGTGTGTGTGTGACACCAAGAATGCGATAAAGGCATCTGTGTGATACGAGTAACTAAGATGAAGCAATCTAATGAGAATGAGACATCCCCAGGGGATGAGAAAGTAATAAAGGTATCAGTGGATGCGAGTAAGTTATACATCCGAGGGATGTATATATGATTGAATAATTACTATTGAGGCCTAACTAATGTAAGATAGTACTTTACACGGTGAACAACTATATGTAAAGCACATATTATTTTTGTTATTTGAGGTTTGTTTAGGATACCCCACCGACTTAGCAGGATACTCACGACTGACGCGGCAGGATATCCGTGACTGGTACGACGGCCAATCCGTACACCAGTACGGGGGTCTATCCGTACACAGTAAGTACACCCCAGGGATGTTGAGATGAGTTTTAACCCCGCCGCCTATTGAGAAAGGGGCTTGGGTCGTATTCCCAGGGAATACATTTTTTTTTGCAACTGTCTATTTAGATGACGATGAAGGGTATCTCATCGGGGCTCGATGCTATATTGCTCGGGGATTACTTAAGTTGATGATTTAAGTTTTACTTTAGGCCTGTTCAGTGTCATTCATAAAAAATCAATAGTAAAGTAAGACATACAAATTATCAGTAAGCTTGAATGCAAATCACCATCTTTTAAACTATTTTCTAGCAAATGCATAGACATATCATGCTTGAATATCATGAAATATATGTGAGATTTTGATTTATATGTTCATTGTGTTGTTCCCTATTGAGCTAAGATGTAGCTCACCCCTTTAGACTATATGTCGCAGGTCCTTTGTTAGCAGCAGCTGAGGCTTCGAGGGACGTAGATCCGGGTGATTCGGATTACGTGCCTGGAGAAGAGTTGGAGCCTCCTCCCGAGGACTTCTTCTAGGAGACTCTGCTGTGTACTTTGACAGAGAGTAGTTTTGAGAGCAGATTTGTACGGCTTGGTATGTCAAGCCTTTTTTTTGTTAAAATAATGTAATAAAATTGGATTTATTTCTTTTGGCGAACCATCTGGGGTGATCTATTTGTCACCGATGGTTCGAATCGATTATCTGTTCATGCAGTGGCATGAAAGTAGAACTGTCTTTTGTTTGTGCTAGATGGGCATATTACTTTTTCGCTTTATGAAATCATTTGCTTTATTTATTTATCATTGCTTGTTATACCAATGTTCTGTGTATAGTTTTGGGGCACGGTCTGGAGGATCGTGCTGATGGCACGGGTTTCGGAGTGCTAAAATCTGGGCTGTCACAGTTGGTATCAAAGCATTTTCTGTTAGGAATTCTGAAAATTATTCTTTTGTCACATCATAGGGACTTCTGCTAATGAAAACTTTTGTTTTCACGTGCAGACCGTTATGTCTTCTAGAGGAAGAGGCCGACCCAGGGGCGGCCATAGTAGAAGCTTGCGTAGTCGAGATGATTTTATCTCTGATGTGAATAGAGAGCCTATAGGACATGGAGGGGCTTCTGGCAGTGGTGGCCAAGGAAGCCAAGATCAGGGAGAGAACCGAGATTGAGATCGTCAGGATCAAGATCAGAGAGAGCAGGAAAGAGTTAGAGAAAGGAATGAGGATAGAGAGGAGCGTCAGAGGATGATGCACACCATGGAGACCATGGCAGCTGCTATGGCTCAAGCAAAGATCTTTGGCGGCTCATCTGACTCATGAGCATCGACCGACACCTCCAGTGGCTCAAACCGCCTTGATGTCTTCTGCTTTTACCGAGTTTATGAGGATGAGACCTCCTAGCTTTTCAGGACAGGCAGACACTATGGCAGCTGAGAACTGGCTGAGTGAGATGGAGAAGGTGTTCAGTCTGCTTACTTGTACGGAGGACGAGAGCTTCCATTGGGCAGCCTATATGTTGGACGGGGAGGCTGGGCCCTGGTGGAAGTCCGTTTCACGGACTAGGGCTCAGGAGACTGTAGATATGCCTTGGACATGGGATGAGTTTACTGAGGAATTTAATAAACAATACTTCCCTAAAGTGGTGAGGAACTAGATGAAAGTTCAATTTTTGTAATTGGTTCAAGGGAAGATGACTGTGAGAGAATACGGAGTGGAGTTCATGCGACTCGCTCGCTTTTTGCCTGACTACATCATCACTGAGATGATGAAAGCAAAGAGGTTTCAGCAAGGTTTGAAGCCGAACGTGAGGGGAGGAGTAGCGCCATTCTAGTTGAGGACCTATGGAGAGGTCATGAGTAAGGCCTTGGTGGTAGAGGAAGAAAATAATAATAAATATCGCCAGAGAGAGCAACAAGGAAGGTGGAATACGGATCAGAGCAGAACGAAAAATTATGAACCGGTGAACAAAAAGCCGAGGTTCATACCAAACAATTAGAAACCACCATTTCAAGGAGCTAATGGAAGACCGGCGCAGCAGAGCAACCAGTAGAAATTCCCATTGCTTGTGTCGGAGAGGCCGATAAGATACGAGAGCCCTGCTATTACTACCGGAGCGACAGTTACTCAGGGGTTCTTGCGAGCAACTTCTTCCACACCTCGTGAGACTTGTGCCAAGTGTGGCAAGTCTCATAGAACAGCTGGCTGTAGGCAAGGAACTCGGGGTTGTTTTAGATGTGGCAAGGTGGGGCACTTGATCAAGGAGTGCCCTGAGATGAACAAAGGGAAGACGGCTTCAGCACCTATTTCACGACCTATACAAGCGAGGAAGACGATCGTCCAAGGGAGAGCCTACGTAGTCATAGCTCAAGAGGCTCAGAATACAAACGATGTCATTCAAGGTGAGCTTCCTTTTTAAATAAAGAATTTCAATTCTTGAAATTGTAGATAGAGAAGGTGCATCCATATAGGAAATAGAAAAGAACTTGCATGTGATAAATTCTAGTATGATGATAAACACTATATATATGTATATGTATGATTAGGTACATTACAAATTTATAAGAAGGGAAGCGACGTGACATACGAAGCTTGAGTGTTGATAGACCCGGGGTCTACCCACTCATTTATTACCCCTCGCTTCACCAAGGGGACGAAAGTCAACCCAGAGGAGTTAAACTTTGTTTTAACCGTGGCTGTTCCTACTGGGAAAGCGATTGATACCGAAAAGGGTTGCAACTCGGTGATCGTGAGGGTCATGGATGGAGATGTCTTTGAGCTACCGGCGAACCTAATTCTGTTAGACATGCAAGGATTCGACGTGATCCTTGGCATGGATTGACTGTTGACTCACTGTGCGACGGTAGATTGCAAGAATAAGGTCATCATCTTCAGACCCAACACAAGGAGATCATTTAGATTTAGAGGAGAGAGGTCGACACACCTACCACTTATCTCGGCAGTCAGGGCCGAGCGATTGATCAGAAAAGGGTGTAGTGGATACTTGGCGTTCTTGAAGGAAGATAAAGAGGAGAAGAATGTTATATCTGAGATAGCAGTTGTGCGAGACTTCGCCGATGTATTTATGGTGGAGTTACCTGATTACCTCCAGAGAGAAATAGAATTCGCCATCGACTTAGCACCAGGAACGGAGCCTGTTTCTAAAGTACCATACAGAATGGCTCCTGCTGAGTTAAAGGAGTTGAAAGAGAAGTTACAAGATTAATGGACAAGGGGTTTGTTAGACTGAGTGTGCCTCCATGAGGAGCACCGGTCTTGTTTGTAAAGAAGAAGGATCGGTCAATGCGTCTGTGCATTGACTATCGACAATTGAACAAACTCACAATTAAGAATCGATACCCTTTGCCTAGGATAGATGACCTGTTTGATCAACTGCAAGGAGCAAGGTATTTCTCCAAGATCGATCTGAGATCTGGATATCATCAGTTGAGAGTCAAGGCAGAGGATTTTCAGAAGACTGCATTCAGGACTCGGTATGGACACTATGAATTTCTAGTGATGCCGTTTGGGTTGACAAATGCCCCGGCGTCATTCATGGATCTGATGAATAGGGTGTTTAAACCACACCTAGACTCTTGTGTCGTAGCATTTGTTGATGACATCCTGATCTATTCAAAATCAGAAGAAGAGCATGAGAAGCATTTGAGAATAGCCCTACAGACTCTACGTGAACTCCAGTTATACGCCAAGCTCAGCAAGTGCGAGTTTTGGTTAGAAGAAGTTAGCTTTTTGGGACATGTCATCTCAAAGCTTGGTGTCACTATAGATCAAGCAAAGATCGAAGCGGTGGTGAATTAGGAGCAACCAAAGATCGTGATCGACATCCGCAGTTTCTTTGGATTGGCGGGTTACTATCGACGTTTCGTTGAGGGTTTTTTAAAAATATCGAGACCACTCATGAGACTTACACGGAAAGATGCAAGGTTTGAATGGAGTGAGGCATGCGAGAAGAGTTTTTGAGAACTCAAGAAGAGACGCACTTCAGCTCCAGTGTTAGCTATTCCTTCAGGCAGTGGAGGGTTTGCAGTGTATAGCGTATGGGTCAAGACAGTTGAAAGAGCATGAGAAGAACTATCCGCCACATGACCTGGAATTAGCAGCCGGTCATTTTTATGCTCATGATTTGGAGACATTACTTGTACGGTGAGACGTTTGAGATCTTTACCGATCATAAGAGCCTCCAATATCTATTTACACAGAAGGAACTAAATATGAGGCAACGCAGATGGATGGAGTTTCTCAAGGACTATGACTGTTCTATACAGTACCATCCAGGCAAAACTAATGTAGTGGCCGATGCCTTGAGTCGGAAGAGTTCAGCTCAATTGGCTAGTTAAATTTTGGGTATGCACAGAATGAAATTGTTTGAAGATCTAGCACTATATGATGCAAACATTGAGTCACAAGCCACAGGAGCCTTCTTGGCTAATATCTCAGTGAGACCGATGATATTTGAACATATCCATGAACTACAGATGAAAGACTCGGCGCTAACTAACATTCGTCAAGATGTAATTGAAGGCATTGGATCTGAGTTTTCGATCGAGGATGGTTCCTTATTGTTCAAGGGCCGTCTTTGCATTCTGGACAATGCCAATCTGCGATGAACAATACTTGATGAATCTCACAAGTCAAGCTATGCTATCCACCCGGGAAGCACAAAGATGTATCAAGATTTGAAAAAGAATTACCGGTGGAGAGGCTTGAAACAAGACGTGGCAGAGTACGTGTCGCGGTGTTTGACGTGCCAACAAGTGAAGATCGGTCATAGACATCCCGGCGCCTACTATCGAGGACGTGTTGGCTAGGATGGAGGCCAACAACGAGTAGATGAACCGATGGATGGACTTCCTAATGTACCATACAATGCGATACATCTATCCGTTGGACTACCAACAGCGCCTCGCGCAGGAGGAGGCATGGACTGCGGGTCAGACTACCTTCCATACGAGTCTAGTTTTCCATGGGACCACATCTGTTGCCAATGAATCTGGCTCGGCACCCGAGCAGCCTACGGAGATGCCCCAGCCACCACCTAAGCAGTCAGTCCCATCAGAGCAGCCCGCCCCTGCGTTAGATAAGCCTGGAGAGGGGACAGCCTGAGCGCTTGTCGATAGTTCTCTTTTGTAATCATTTTTACATATCTTGTACTATTATGTTCAAAGTCTAGATTGTAATTATTGAAAACAGTTGAAGAAACTTGTATATTTTGAAAAATTATAATGAATACAGATCAGTTTTTGGATGTACTTGCATTAGTTTTATTTCTCATACTATGTGATGCGTAATTTATTCTTGTAAGGGGGTACGTGACACCGCTGTGTGTGGGGTACCACACCAGAGCACCCTTAGGTTATTTTCGATGATGAAAATTCCCAAGGTGGGGAGAATGTAATATCCTGAAAAGTTGAACGTTTAACTTTGACCACGGGATTCGTGCCCGATTGATCATAGGTTTGACTAAGTGATGGTCAAACATTGAATACATGGAGTGATGAATTGACATAGTACGAATGTCACCGAAGTATGGTGCATATTGTGAGTTAGTGGTCACATACACCTATCTTTGGTGTATGTGTTTAACACACAAGCAGGAGAGAGGATATAAGGGCCTTAATAACCCTAGAATCCTTTTCTTTTGGTTGGTGAAGGGATTAAGAAGAGAGAGAGGGAGAAAGCAAGAGGAGTTATTGAGGAAGGACTGAATGCAAATCAAAGGGCTAATTAGAGCATTTATTATCGGATTCAAAGCGATTTGGGATCGTTGAAGCAAAGGCAGGAACCCTAGCCATCAAAACCAACAAATCAAATCCTTAAAGGGATTATTGAGGTGGGTTTTGATTAAAGTTAATGCTTAGATTGTAGATGATTAAATTCAGTCAAGTAGGGTTAAAAGAGTAGATTAAAGGTTTAGAAAAGAAGGGGAAAAGATTTGGAAGAACAGCTAGAAAGGGGGCTGAATCGGACCAAATCGATTAATCGAAATTGGGATTCGATTAATCAATTTTGGTTTGGAAGTTGAAAAGTCAAGTAAGACCGATTTCGATTAATCGAATTAGATTTCGATTAATCGATTAATCGATTTGGAAATCGACTAATCGACTGGGTACCTCCAGTGGCTAGAGAAACATGACCTGGGGAAATCGACTAATCGAGTTGAGAAATCGATTACGACTTTTGATTTTGATTAATCGATTTGGGATCGACTAATCGATTTCAGACTTTCGACCACTTGATTTGAGAATTGACCTTACTATGTTGGAGATTTCGATTAATCGATTTGGGATCGACTAATCAAATTTGAATCTCGATTAATCGATTTTGGGCATCGATTAATCGATTTGGACTTCGATTAATCGATTTTGGGAATCGATTAATCGACTTTGGCAGTTTTGCTTGACTTTATAGTTTTACTTTGAGACTCAAGGAGGGTCTAGGACCTTCTTCTTTACATCTTTAGTGATGTATTGCATGTGTTATGATGTACCATAGGTGGTACATGTGAAAGTGAGCACAAGGAGCTGCGTGGGACCTTGATGCTTGGACATTCAGAGAATTGAGGTAGGGAACACCTTGAACATGTACTTTAATTGCAAGAGCATATATGTACTGATATATTTATCAGAATTAAAAGTGTTTTAACTATGAAAAGCTTTGTGAAAATGGGTGTGTGTGTGACACCAAGAATGCGATAAAGGCATCTGTGTGATGCGAGTAACTAAGATCAAGTAATCTAATGAGAATGAGACATCCCCAGGGGATGAGAAAGTAATAAAGGCATCAGTGGATGCGAGTAAGTTATACATCCCAGGGATGTATATGTGATTGAATAATTGCTGTTGAGGCCTAACTGATATAAGATAGCACTTTACACGGTGAACAACTATATGTAAAGCACATGTTATTTTTGTTATTTGAGGTTTGTTTAGGATACCCCACTGACGTGACGGGATACCCATGACTGACGCGGCAGGATATCCGTGACCGGTACGGTAGCCAATCCGTACACCAGTGCGGGGGTCTATCCATACACAGTAAACACATCCCAGGGATGTTGAGATGAGTCGCCGCCTATTGAGAAAGGGGCTTGGGTCGTATTCCCAGGGAATACCTTTTTTTTACAACTGTCTATTTAGACGACGATGAAGGGTATCTCATCGGGGCTCAAAGCTATATTGCTTGGGGATTACTTAAGTTGAAGATTTAAGTTTTGCTTTAGGCCTGTTCAGTGTTATTCATGATAAATCAACAGTAAAGTAAGACATACAAATTACCAGTAAGCTTGAATGCAAATCACCATCTTTTAAACTATTTTCTAGCAAATGCATAGACATATCATGCTTAAATATCATGAAATATATGTGAGATTTTGATTTATATGTTCATTGTGTTGTTCCCTATTGGGCTAGGATATAGCTCACCCCTTTAGACTATACATCGTAGGTCCTTTGTTAGCAGCAGTTGAGGCTTTGGGGGACGTAGATCCGGGTGATTCGGATTACGTGCCTAGAGACGAGTTGGAGCCTCCTCCCGAGGACTTCTTCTAGGAGACTCTGCTGTGTACTTTGACAAAGAGTAGTTTTGAGAGCAGATTTGTACGGCTTAGTATGTCAAGCCTTTTTTTTGTTAAAATAATGTAATAAAATTGGATTTATTTCTTTTGGCGAACCATCTCGGGTGATCTGTTTATTCTCGATGGTTCGGATCGGTTCTCTGTTCATGCAATGGCATGAAAGTGGAACTGTCTTTTGTTTGTGCCAAATGGGCATATTACTTTTTCGCTTTATGAAATCATTTACTTTGTTTATTTATCATTGCTTGTTATACCAATGTTTCTTGCATAGTTTTGGGGCACCATCTGGAGGATCGTGCTGATGGCACAGGTTTCAGGGTGCCAAAATCCGGGCTGTGACAACCAACATGGTCATTGATCCTTGCTTTGATTGGCTAAACGGCGGAGAGTGTCGGCCTTTGTTCGCGCAAATATTGGCATAGAGAAATCAGACAGGACTAATGGTTGGTGTTTGGTATCAACACCGAATTAATTAAAAAGTACTAATAATTAACTCATATTTAATAAACTAAATAATAATCAACTAATTTCTAAAATAATCTACAATGCACTTGATCATTTCGGATGAATCATAAAGAAAATTATAACTTATGTTAATAACATTGTTGTAAGTCTTTTCCTCGATATTATTGTTGCGAGTAATCTGTAGAATATAAATTCATGCTTAGCTCATGAATCTCATTGTTTCCCACTTAGTTATAAATTGAATATCATTGAACTACTATTATTTTCATGAATGTCTACTTTTGTATTACATAACATCTGCTTGTGTTACATGTATTTAGAATTTTTGCTAGACAATTACTTATATTCACAACTGCTGGAAACCCCACTTGCACATGCACCTATAGAAATTTTGTATACTACTTGTATTAGAAAACTATTACAATACTTATTAAGACTTTATTGAGCTTCATTGCTTACGGTCGTTTCATGACCTAAAAGGCCAATTAGTAGCCGCCTAGCTAGGGTTAGAGGAACTGGAAAAAGGAAGTATCCCGAAGTGGTTAGCAAGCTGATAGTTAATCTCATTTTGACTATAGAGCTACTGATATGCTCTTTATGTTGTTCTAATTAAGTCTTGAGGAAGTGATTTACCTATTTATTGATTTTCTGAAAACTTATATTTATCTTTTAAGATCTTAAACTACATAAGAAATATGAATAAAAGAATGGTTTCTTAAACTAATTTACAGAAAATAAATTCTCCTTCTTCAGATTGTGGTCGTCAATCACAATCTTCAGCTATCGGATGTTAACAAATTTAAAATACCGTTACACTATATCTCAGTCCTCTAGAATTTGGGCGTCAATAAAAAATTAGCATTCTTCAACATAGATCTATACTAATCTTTAATCTACCAGAAATTTGAGAGTTAATCAAACTCCAAAAAATCAAAGATGGAAAAATAAAACCGTTACGCAATCTATAAATCTCAACCTAAGTCGTCAATTCAAATTAAAACTTGGAGATATTTACAAAGCAGTAAATTGTAATAAAAATAAATCTAAACTAGAAGCAATAAAAATATATCTTTCACCCCTCAGCCGCAAGCGTCAATTACTTCTGAGAAACTATGGATATCTACACTAATTTTCAAGCTCTCAATCATAGTCATCAATTGTGATTGAGGAACCTTAGATATCTAAACTAATCTACTATAAATTTGAGCAGAAGAAAACCCAACCTCAGTCGTTAATTGATATTGAGAATTTCTTTGATGATGCATTCCTATACCGGGCTCTCTTATTTATAGATCATAAGGAGTCAATTTACAGTGATCTAATTTTAATAAAAGAAAATACTAAAAATAAAAGAATTATTACTCTAATTCTAATTTTATTTTCCTTGCTTTAGATAGTTGATGTGCTTCTGAACATTCTCCTTTATTTCAGTAATAGAGATATTTTAGGAGTCTTCCTTCATCAATCTTATCAGATTCGTGATCTATAAGACTTCTAATTATAGAAGACTTCTAAAGATATGCATGACGGTGTAGATCTTCACGTGGGCAACAATAGCACAAGAGCTTCAATTTATACAATCGTAAATTACGATAGTTCTCTTTTTACAGCTTACACTCTCAGGATGATTCTTCATTTACGATTTCATTTACAATCGATCGCTTTTCTCCTTCGCATCGCCTTTTACTTTTGAACGCCTTCTAAAGAATCGTAAATTATGATTTTTTACTTTTTGTCTCTTCTTCAACTACGTTCAATCGTCTTTTACGATTTTCTAACTTTAAAGCATATAGCGAATTATCTTTCACGCTCCATCGCCATTCTTACTGCTTTTTTAGTTCATTTTGATAAAGTTTAACACTTTGGCCCTCTTTTACCATTTTTTTTTAATGTGTGTATCATTAACTTATTAGTAGCAAATTAAGGTCTAACATCATTAAGTTAAGAGTGATAAAATAATAAATTATGTGACTAATCATACCCTCAAACTTAAGCTTTGCTAGTCCCTAGCAAACAAGGAAATATAGAATATCCTAAACTAAGAATTTAAATGCCACTTTCATAGGGAGCACGATTGCATTTAGTAGATCCAACAAGCCTTTAAACCCCTAGGTGATCCCTATTGTAGGAGTTGTAGTCTCCTGAAGATTTTTAATGAAGTTACCTGCAAACTTTAAATATTTTTATATTTTTTAAAATATTTTTCAAAGTTAACAAGAAAACAAAAGGTTAAAAATCTAAACTAATTTTGTACACTAACTAAATTAATCATCATATGGTTGTTATGATTTTCTAAAATTACAAACATTTTATCCTTACTTTCTATCATAGCACTTATCCTTGATTAGAACTCCAACAATTTCAATTCATAGTAAGCATGGAGTGCATGCATCAGTGAATAAAGATATCGAAATTTTTGGGTTCTCTGAATATGATATATATGATGAATTCAAAGGAAAATTGAATAAAGATAAATCTCATGGAATGGATAATCAATTATGTTCTTATGATTTCTTTGTTCATTCATAGTATCTATTGTCTATATCTCTACTAGACTCATGCTTTTGGAAATCGTAAATCAAAAAAGTCTTTTCTTCAGCTTGTAATGGGGCTTTGGGTTTCAGAAGGTTTCAAAGAAAGGTAGATAGGATTCAAAATATTTATGAGAATTTAGTTCTTCTTTCTCCTATCTTTTCTTCTTCTTTTCTTTTTTTCAGCATCAGTAAGTATCCAAAAAGTTGGATAACTTCTTCCCATTTTGCTATTTCCTATTTTTGTAAAATTCCATTTTCTTGATTTAGAATCGTCTTTTACTTTCAGAAATCGTCTTTTCACGATTTCTGAAATAATCTCTTCATAGTTGTACCTTTTTTCAGCAGGTCCCTTATCTGTTTCCTTTTACTCCTTTCAGTCCCTCCTCTTCCCTTCTTTTATATTCTAAACTCTCAAAAAATTATAAGTTGAAGGCTTTAGGTAGTACATATGGTTAAGGGTTTATAAAATTTTGGTACAAAGAAATTCGATTTAGGCTTCTAATATGGGTTTAAAGGGTAGATTATTTTTTGGAATTTTAACTTTTTGACTCTGATTAAATAAAAGATGGCCTTTAATCATTTTTACGATTTACTAGCATGAATGTCATATTATTTTGATACAATTAATAGACAGTTCTAAAAGAAAGAAATCATCATAATCACAGAATATTTTGATTCAATTTTTTCAACAATATGAGATTTGTTTAAAACAGTCAAGAAGTTCAAAAAAACTTTAACTTGAATAGAAGCAGTCTCTCTCTTAGAATATAAGAGGAAAAGTTAGTCTCTAAAGTTCATTGGTTATATAATTTTGAAACTATAGTCTAAATATTGCAGTTCAGATCAATCTATTATCTCAACCATTTAATCTGATACAGTATTCAAAGAGCCAAAATATGAATTGTAACTATTCTATTTTTTGATTGTTGAACTTCTATTACGATGGATCGTTGGGTTGTCTTGATTCATAATTTTTCATTATAACTCACATATAATGGCTAATTGATCCTAATATTTACAAAACATAAATTTTTTTATGTAATGCAAAAGTAAACTAAACTAAACAAACTACTATAATATACACAGAAGTTGTGTATCTCTCCCAAACTTAAATTGGACAATGCCCTCATTGTGCCAAAAAAAGGGATACTATCAGAATTTTAATTGTTGTATTTTTTAATTTCTTTTAATTTTCATACCTATAATTACTGATATTACAGATCGTGTACCGGATGTGAGAAAAAAATCTTTAAAGAATATCCCCCAAACTTGAGGAGAAACACACCCGTTCTATTCTCAGAGATATCAATAACAAATATTGGAGAAGAAAAATTAGTAACACGATTAGAAGGTTAGTCAAAAGAAAATTGCATATATTATCAGAATATTTACAATGATCATGAAAAGGAAACTATATATATAAAGTACTTAAAAACTAATTACATGTAAAGTATAAAACTAGGAAAAATCTAGACACACACTATTTACGACACTGGCAGCAACGTCCAAGAGAAGAAGATATCTTCGATAAAGATCGGTTCTTGGATTCTAACCATAATTTTGCTGTCTTAAGAAGACGATTCACCTCTCCTGGATGGGTGTATCTAATAGAAGAGGAAAAAGAAAAGGCTCACGAAGACAGAGGGGGTGATGATGGAGAAGATTTCTGACGTTTGGGGGATGGAGGTGGTGTACCAGCTGTGTGACAACCCGACATTTCCCTTTATTGAGTATGGGAAACGTCGCGTCGTTGGATCACCTTACATGATCCTATCATACAAGGGTGCTTTAATTTGTACAAAATATTTCAATTGCAGAAGCAACGTACTCACTTTGACATGCAATAATATGACAAAACAACTGATATTTGCTCATCTAAGTAGGAAACTATAAAACCCTATATACAAGGGTAACAGATAGTATGTATAGCTTTCCACCGATGATGGCCATCCGTCACCTAAACAATGGAAAGAAAACCTATACAAAAAGTGCAGAATATCTCAAAATAAAAGATCATACGTGGTTTATACAAAAACATCTCTCTTTCTCTCTCTCTTCAAAACCTACTTTGGAAAGAATTCGTCTGCAAATTCTTCCTCATCGTCTTCTTCCTCCTCTTCCTCGTTTGGTCCATACGTAGGGTCAGCTGCTGGTTCTGGATCGAGATCTGCAGCTAAGACATTAAAGTCGTAGGATGAGATACCATCAATACTCAGCAGTGAACTTTATATTGCTAACATATATTAGATTTACCAAATTTACTTTTAGAGGCATAAATTACAATAAAGAGTAATAATTTATTATCATGCAAAGAATTTAACATGCTAACATGCTGAAGAAATACAACACTAACTCATGGTGTAACAGGTATGAGAATTCAAGCTGAAACAAGCTATACGTGGAAAACAAAACAATCAAGCTCCCAAGTTAGCGAGATCACTTGTCAAGCTCCTGAGTTAGCGGGATCACTTGAATTGAGACAAATCGAGCTCCCGAGTTAGCGAGATCACTTGGACCAAGAAAATCAAGCTCCCGAGTTAGCGGGATCACTTGTAGTCAAGCTCTCGAGAAAATGGGATCACTTGACCCAGAACTAAGCAACCACATGGAGAGAATGTGAAGAATTAGCAAGATCTGAATAATGTTCTATGAACCATGCATGAAATCAAAGAATGTGCATGCTTAATTCAAACTGCAACTATTATATAACGAACTAAACTCAACTAAAACTAGCATGTCCTATATGTGTTAACACTGTCTTGTAAAAATATCATGTAAAACTGACATAAGGTTATATAAAGCTGCTATGCACAACTAAGATATACAAAACTGGTATCTAAGATCAGGTCTATCCAACTGATATATAGTTCTATAATTTAATATCACATGCTAAGATTTCATGTGGTCAAAATATGTAATCACAACTGATATGCGTTTTTCATCAAATAAACTGAAAATTTAGTTAACTCACTTTAACTTATTTCCAATCTGATCAAGTTTATCAAGTCTTATCAAGATCAGGTCTACATGAAGGCTCAGTCGTGTTATCCGATAGTGAACGATATCCGATAGTAAAATATAATTATTTATCTAAATTGGCAATCTATATGAGAATAAGAAAACTAAATATATATTAACAAAATATATTCCCTACCTTATATTACGCTAACGTGAATCTGCTTGTACATGTGCTCATGCATCCGAGAACACCATTAGTGTATAAGTTTCTGAAACTGCTCGTGTGCACCAAGTTGCACCTTCCTATATATATATGATTTTAGTATATATTACATGGATAATTGGTCCCCTGAGACCCGAATTACATGCTCTTTATAACGTTAGCGGGTAAAAGTGTTAATGCACAAACCTATGTACAGACCAAAAAGGCCATCATAGCAGCACCCAAACATGCAGCAACCCAACATCTACTTGCCTCGGCAAGCCATAGGGTTGCCGCGGCAAGCAGCCCAGCTGAGGACCTTGCCGCGGCAACCTTGTGAGGTTGTCGTGGCAAACGTTGCTTGCCGTGGTGCACCCCTTTGAGGCTCTTTGTGGCTTTGGTGTTTACTAGGTGTGCTAGTCTTTGATCTGTCCAAACTAGTTCTTTACCTTAGTATGGGAGGTTCAGAGTGAATTGGCATTCATGACTCCGCAACAGTGCACCAAATCTGAACTCAGACATTCAAGCTGAGCTAGAGCTGTTGATTAATCAGATTATAAACGAGCCTAGACTTTTAATGTAAATGAACAGACGACATACCTTTTGGTGAACGCGAGATGACGATGATACCGAATTGGTATCAATTTTGTCGAGCTCGGAGAATGAGGAATGAGAACCGAATTGGTGGTTTACTTTATCATCTCATGTTCTCAAATGGTGTCCAAGATTACACTAGCTCTGGGGTATATAGCAAAAATTGCTTTTCACTATACTATTTAAATGGTTGTGGTCTCTCTAGCTGTGGATTTCATAGTTGCAGGGTCGGCTTGCGATGAAATGGAACTAGGAAGACGAAGGGAGTTCTCTTGCATTTTATAACAAGGTAGCTGCACTGTGCATGCATGCTTAGCATGCTGACTCACACCCTCGTGCAATCAAGTTGAAACGCCAGCAGCTTATAATCTTGTAGAGGTATGCTCCCATGCAAGTCCAATACTTGGTGGCTACATATATCTCAGATAAAACAAGCAAGTTTGTTTTTCTTTATATATTGTATATTTGAGAGTTTATAATCCATTGGGCTGGGTTCCTATATACTGCCCATATGGGCATTGCTTTGTATAGGCAGATAAGCCAAAAGAGGCTTATCCCCCCAAGACATAGTTTAGCTCCACAGGTTATATTTAATGATGGGGGTTATTTAACTTGAATTGGACTAGCAGCTTAGTAGCCCAAAGATATAACAGGTAACACTACTATACGGGATAGCTATACGACATATAGATATGAGCACTAAATGTGTGGTTATGATCTAAGACTCAGTTCTAACATGGTCTAATTTTACGTGTATAGGCGTTGCATGGTATGAGTTTGCTACCAACATTTACAAACTACTGACCGCATTATTTTTATCAGTGTTGCACTGACCACTATCTGAGAGGGGTCCTTTATGTCACGTTTTGGCACACGTTCTATCGGACCCGTGACCTGTGTAAATAGTGTGGGTTCAACTAGGCCATCTGTTACATTCTCCCCTACTTAAGGGATTTTCGTTCTCGAAAATAAACAAGGAAGAGCCATTTGATCATGGTGGATACAATGCCACATTCAAACATAATCTGAGATGATTTGGTCCTGGTCTATAACATCAAATAGTCATCATCACTTGTTTTCCGAACAATAAGCCCTACAATAGATCAGTAGATCATTACATGTATGACATGAATAGGCAATATAATTATAAAAGTTAAGCTAGACCTAGTATGAGATACGCAAACAAATTACTCATGTGCAGAATTGAAATGATATAAATAAAACAGATAACATGTGAGTTCTTGACTTACTAGGTTGTGCCCTAGACTGTTGCTGACCAGCTGATGAAGGTCCAGCTTCTTGCTGCTGATACTCTTGCTGAAATTTTGGTATTAACAAAGCTGCATTTCGAGTGTATGTCGAGACATAGTTGCGTGCCCATCCAATATAAGGGCTTGCAGTTGTCTGAAAGGTATGCTCCATCATGATATTTGTGGCCTCCTCGATATAATCAACTCGTTGATGGAGCATATAGTTATTGCGATATAAGTTATCGAACTGTTGAAGAGTCTACTCATGGTTTTCAAGTATGAGCCGTACAAGATCAACATTGGTATAGGTTTTGTCAGAAGGAGGAATTGGAGGAATGGATTCGGCTTGCGAAGGCAGAGGGATTTCTTGGGTTGGTACGGATGGTGTCGCTTGGGATGGTGGTGGAGGAGGAGCACGTATCTGTTGTGCTTGGCGGTTTCGCACCGCTTGTTGTGATCTCTGATATATATGCTTCCACATTACAGGGTTTAACACTCGCATATTACCGGTGCGAATTTCTTCACTAGGAGGGACTTGATAAGGTATGCTATTTACAGCATCATGATGTCCCTCAAGAAGGCGAGTGATCAAACGAGGGTATGGACATGCAAGCATAGGACTAGGAACATTACTCTGAAGATGAATATTGGCATATTTCATGCCTTCCCATACAACTTTCGGGGCGTTCACCCACCGATTTTCATGGGCGGCAAACAAAGCTTATAAGAGAGCATCACGGCGCTCTCTTTCATGCTGCATTGGATAAAGATTGCATCTGAAGACACAATCAAGAAACCACATATTCTATGGTAACTGACTGCGTCAGACTGAAAGACCTTGAATAGAAGAGGTCTGCCTATCAGTCATTTTGGTTGTGATGTGATGGAATTTTGCATCTTTTAAATGTGGGGTACGCAACCTGAGACTTTCATCATAAGTTGCGCTACAGTCCATGGCCTGAGCTATGTCTTGTAGGCAAAAATAGAATTTGCGGCCATCGATTTTCATTTCAAGTTGGCCGATAATTGGTAGGACTTTCAAATTTTGGTAAAATAAACGAACAAGGCGTGGGTGGAAATGAGTATGAACAGGCTGATATAGGGCGTCTAAACATGCCTGTTCGAAGTATCGAATCGACTATGCAGTCAGGTCGTTCGGTGTGAGCAGTGAATCATCAATAATCCATTCAGGTTCCATGGCTTTCAAGTCCCACCATGGAATAGACTGTTCGCGATCCATGGGTGGATCGATTGGGTCCTGAGATGTCGATGGGGCTTTGCCCTTTGCTTTGGCCGTAGCTTTTGGGCATACGGGAGTAGATTTAGATGCTAAAATTTTTCTAGGAGGCATGATAAGTATATGCAAAAGGAAAAGAGTAAGTAAAACAAAAAACAGGAATGAGAGGTGTTTTACCTCATGAGAACACCAACATTTGGATAAAATGGCTGAAATAGAAAAGGATGGAGATCAGCTAAGGTGGAATCCTCAACATGCAACAACTTCTTGGTGTGAAATCGGGAAGTTTTTTTTTTTTTTTGCATTCAATAGTAGTTGGATGTAGTTTGGGAGGGAAAAGAACAGAGACCCCACCACAAAAATAATAGAATAGAAATGGGTTTTTGGTTTGAGACCCACTTAACCGTGAACTAGTTGCTGCGGCAACCCACATCACTTGCTGTGGCAAGCTGCTTGCCGCAGTCAGCTTTTCCTTGTCGCTGCAAGGTAGTTTTAGTTGGAATGGCCCAAATTTTGAGGCCAGGTAGGCTTGGGTGCAAATGGGTTGAGATATGTGTGTATCCAACAGACAAGTGGTCTGTATAAAAATTTGGGTTACTGTTTTTGTGGTGTATATATATGTAAAAACAATTTATTTCGATGAAAATTATAAACGTACCTTGTCGCATTAATCCTAAGTTACTATGTAACCCCTTGTGTGGTCAAAATTGTGATACTTTTATGTGTCACATAGACTTAGACTTATGCAGGCTATACATTTATACAAGAATTCCCATAAGAGGTATATGCACATAAAATATTTTTATTTCTATGCAAAATAAAGATACATTATTTCATTAAAATAATGTATTTAACTGCGTTCAGTAACGAAAGGTTAAGCCTACACTTGGAGCTAAATTCACTATTTTCAGGTACATATGGTTCTTGATATTATGAGGAGATCATGTGTGATATCAAACTAGTTACTTTGCAGTCACGTTATAGGAGTGATATATTTATATATATAACTATCAATTTAGGAGATTGACATATCGCTATATCAAATAGTATTTTTCTACTATGCATTTAGGTGACAGACTATAATAAGTGACGTACCTTAGGGGAATAAATGAGGGTACTGAGCACGAATATCAGCTTCGCATTCCCAGGTAGCTTCATGAGACTCGTGATTCTTCCATTGGATCAATACGAGTGGGATTCGTTTTATTCGCAGGATTTGATCTCTGTTGTTTAAGATCTGACCTGCTTCTTCAGTTATCATTATATCCTCCTGAACATCCAGTGGTTGATAATCCAACACATGTGTTGGATCACTGATGTACTTCCTTAGCATAGACACGTGGAATATGTTGTGTATGCCGGATAGATGCGGAGGTAAGGCAATCCGATACGCGACCTCACCCACTCTACCCAAAACTGGGAATGGTCCAACGTAACGAGGACTTAACTTGTCTCATTTCCCAAATCGCATCACGCCTTTTGTCAGAGATATTTTGATAAGGACGTGATCTCTAATCTGTACGGTATACGTTAAACTAACAATATACTAAATTGAATTCATAAATCAAGAGACTTGTAGGTATAGTTCATTACCTGAAAATCAATACTGGTTCGTTTGAGATCGGCATAACTCTTCTGCCGACTCTGGGCACTCTTCAGTCTCTCTCGAATAACGTGAACAACTGCATTGGTGCTTTCTATCAAATCAAGGCCCAAAATAAATGCTCTCCAGCTTCTTCCTAGTTAATTAGAGATTTACATTGACATCGATACAGTGCCTCGAATGGTGCCATGCCGATGCTCGACTGGAAGCTATTATTGTATGCGAATTCGATCAGGGGTAAGTGCTTATCCCATGATCCTTGGAAATCTAACATACAAGCCCTTAACATATCTTCCATTACTTGATTCACCCTTTTCGTCTATCCGTTAGTCTGAGGATGAAACGCAGTACTGGAGTCCAACTTAGAACCCATTCCTTCTTGGAAGCTCTGCCAAAATTGTGAGGTATAAAAAGGATCGCGATCGGACATGATACTTACGGGTATCCCATGTAGTGGAACTATCTCTTTCAGATACACCTCGACCAGTTTCGAGGTTGTATATCGCGTGTTATAGGGTAAGAAATGTGCTGATTTGGTGAGACAATCAATAATCACCCAAATCGCATTGTAACCCTTCTGCGTACGGGGCAAACCGAGAATGAAATCCATGGAAATGTTCTCCCATTTCCATTCTGGGATGGGTAGTGGCTGTAGCGGACCAGCAGGGTGTTTGTGCTCGACCTTCACTTACTGACAGGTCAAACATTTCACAACATGTGCCGCCACGTCTCGCTTTAAGCCATTCCACTAAAACGTCTTCTTTAGATCCTGGTACATTTTTGTGCTACCAGGATGGATGAGATATGCTGACTTGTGAGCCTTTTCAAGAATTTCCTGATGTAGGTGTGCTACCGTAAGAATCGGGACCATCCCGTCGTGACGATGCGCTCTCTAACAAAAAAATATAGAGTTGCCACCCGGAGCTTTCAGTGTCCCGGGATACCTAGTTCATTTTTATGAGCATCGAAGTGCTAAAAATATGACTCTGAATCCGGTCCACACCAAAGGCTCTTGGGTAGGGGCTTCGGTTATCAATCGGGAAGGTGTTAGGCACCCAATCAACCCACTTAATGCAGTCTCTACTAATGGCCAAAAATAAAATAAAGGAAAAGAAAAGAAAATAGCTTCCTTTTGCCCAAAAGGGCTTAGAATCCTATTTGTGCCCCTCCGTTCCTACCGAAAAATCGACGGCGTAACGGCACAAATGGGAGGATGGAGGGAGCTAGAAAGAGAAAGGAGAAGAAAGGGGAGAGCCAGAGCTCTCGGGCCCTTGTAGCACCGTAGAAGAGCCTTGCGTGGCTTGCTTTGATGAGCTCTTGGAGGCTTTGTATGGTGGAAAGTGGGGTTCTAACCTCTAAGTCTTGCAAACTAAGAGGTAGAGAGGGAAGGTGAATGGGTAGCATATACCTAAACTAAGGGATCTAAGGTGAAAAATATCACTCAAAGAAGGTTTTAGAATTCTAGAATTTGTATAGGAAGTGTGCACCAAAGGGAGAAAGATCTTCTCACTTTAAGCTCTTTCTCTCTTAGGCCAAAATTCTCAACCCCTAAACCAAGGGGAGGGGGGCTCTATTTATAGGAAAAGAGTGGATTAGGAGGCTACTTAGATGCTAATTGAGGTTAATAATTAGGTAATCTCAAATCTAAGGTTTCCTAAGATTTTGAGAGCTTGGAAAGGTGTGAAGGTGGTTCTAATGATGGATGATGGGGTGAGGCTTTAGGCCACTTGGAGGGTTGCAAATAGATAAGGAATGGGTGCAACAGAACTATCAAAACACACCCCAAAGGTTGAGGTGGTCAACAAGTCAAACCCCAGTCATAAAATTTGGGGCAAAATGCAACAGTTACTGCTCATATGCCTGGCGGTGAGCTTGCGGGGGTGGGGCCCACTGTTGAACCTGGCGCAACTATTAGTTGCGCCAGGCTAAAATCCTAGGAAGATTGGCCTGGCGCAACTAATAGTTACGCCAGGCAAAATTATACCTGGCGCAACTATTAGTTGCGCCAAATCCCTAGGGGGCCCACATGTTTTTACCTCTTTTACCCCTGGGGTTTGGTTTGCCTACTCTTCAAAGGGAGTTGGTCGCTGTAGAGGGTCGTAGCCAGTTCCGGTGCACCCCTCCTCCTTATTGCCTGGGAAGGTTATGTTTAGGGTTCGAAAAGTGTTCTAAGGGTCGGGGTTGGTTTCTAAAGGTTCGGGGTAGGTTCCTAAGGGATCTAGGGTGATTCCTAAAGGCTTGGGGTGATTCCTAAGGGTTCCATTCATGCCGTAAAAAGCTCAGAACTGCACTTCTCTCGAAAGGTGTTTCGATTGGGCCTTGGGCCAAATTTGGGTGTCTAGAAATGCCCCTCTTTGGTATCCGATCACTAATGATCATATGCCAAAGAAAAGAGACATTTGAAGAGGCCCAAGGCATTACTGATGGGTCCGCTGATTCAGAATGTACTTCAAACTTCAGGTGAGAAACACGGTGAGAAAACGAAAGCCTCGGAGTGCTAGGCTAATCATTCGTTTCTTGAGGTAATCAGTTCCCAAGCGCTTAGCGACATTACTGGGCATAACCAAGGTGGAATGAGTTGTGAAAGCCCAATAGCTGGGAAAAATATTTGCCTCTTGAGTTGTGAAAGCCCGTTAGTCAGGATAAACGTCCGCTGCTCGAGAAAATTTGAAGGTGATCGATGTTCGAGGTTTATTCTGAATACAACAGCTTTGTAAGTAAGAGGGGTGATCGACCCACATCCAAAGATAGGTGCGAAGCAAACATACGCAAGGCTCCACAGTTTGCGTCCAATCCTACGAGACATTTGACAGCCCCATCGGACTATTCGTGAGTGCCCCTGCTGAAAGCAGGGCTTGAGATCTTTGGGCGAACCCATCGATCCCAAAGTTTATTTAGCATGACTGCTCGAGCAAAGTGAATAGATGTCACAACGCTTTTTGGGAGTACGTGCTATTTTTCTGAAAGCCTGCCTCAACTCAGCATGACCTAAAGTATCAAATTTCGACTCCTTTGAACAGGTTCAGCCAAACATTGGGCACCTCCTAAAAAAGGGGGCATCCAATCCTAGCCTCTGTTGACAATGATCATAATCATCAATTAACTATGCATAACTATGCACCCATCGGGGGTAATAAGCAATAACAAAGGCGATGGAAGACCCGACCCGAACCCGCCCGGGTACAATTTACGAGGATAAACGACCATCATACGGATACCTAGACGCATGGAGTACACTTTATAGGGATACCGCTGCCCATACAAGTTTTAAGCCTGTAGAAAATAAAAGGGAACTGAACCCTTCTGAATGGATGGTTGCACATAGTTTGATTGATATATAATCTCATTCTCAACAGGTTGGTCTCAACCAACCATTGACCTTTTTCAACAAAGAATCTGAAGCTTAAGCCGCTTAAGTTCATGTGAGTCCAAAACGAAGCGCTCGTCGCAAAGATTTAGCAGTGGAGTTGACTCGATCGAAACATCGATTGTTTGACCGAGACCGACACTGTTGCTCCTGCCTTAAGGCAGGATCCAAAGATTCGAGGCGAAACTTCGACTCAGGACTTTAATGTGGCACAACTGCATTGCTGGTAAAATATTATCATTTTACCGCTTTATGCTTGTGCGCCCGTGAGCTCAAATTTGTTTTTGATTTTTCTATCATTTTATGGGATTTTTTTGAGTTTTTCAGCTGTTATTTTATGGGATTTTTTGAATTTTGAAGCAATTATCTTATGTGAATTTTTTGGAATTTTGGAGTTATTATTTTATGTGAATTTTTTTGGAATTTTGGAGTTATTATTTTATGTGACTTTTTTAGATTTTTATCATTTTATGTGGATTTGTCTCGTGAATATTTCCGGCTTCTCTGTGGGGATTATATTTTTTTGGGATTTTCCTTGTGTGTGGGACCGAGGTGCTCGTTGACCTCAGCTCGTCCTTATTTTAGCACGCCTTTCTTGGCAAGTCGAAGGATAACCAAAATGCCGCCTTGGGAGCGCGTGCATCTATCGGAAGTGACAGAACAAACAAACAAAAGGAAGTGGGGGGGGGGGACCGATCTTCCCATCTGGCCCATATCAGGCCCAAAACCCGGCCTAAGTGCCTGGCGCAACTATTAGTTGCGCCAGGCCACTATGGGCCCAAAGATAGCCTGGCGCAACTAATAGTTGCGCCAGGTTTGGCTGGGAGATTTAAACAACCCGAACTCGGGCTGTGGGGCATTATTTCAAATTTTTCCCCTCTTCCTCTTTAAAACCGAAAACCGCTCCCCCCCTTAGGGTTCCTTTACATTGCCTCTACGCGTGCCCTATTGCCGTTACTTTGCTTGTCCATCGATCGCGGGCTTACGCTAGACCAAAGACCCCTTCTTCGTCATAAGGTAATCATTTAAAACACTTTTTTCTTGATTTTTCTTGCTTTTTCATGCAAATATGATCATGATCTTGCATTTCTAGATGACAAATGGTTTATTTCCGTTGTAAGCATGTTGACTGATGATGTGTGAATGAATAATGCCTTATTTTTGTTATATATATTTTTTTGCATGTGTGCATCTTTATTTTGGCAATGAGCAGAAAGAGGATGAGCACACTTACCTTCCCTTGATGTTGTGCACATGAATGGTTCCTTTGTCACTGATCTGCTTTGATGTGACTATTTTGTTGCCCCAGCATGTCGGGCAGTGATGAGCACATTCCCGAGGAGGGGCAGGCGGAGGGACATGAGATAGTGCATGGTCCGCGAGAAGAGCAGTTCCTCTGGGTGGAGTGGAGAGCGAGCCCATGGCTCGAGATGTAGAGTGAGGCCACCCGGGTCGGCCTCCTCCATCAGCAGCACACCCATATCTCAAATTTCATAATAGCAAGCAAGGTAAAAGATAGGTTCAGTTTCTTTCCTTTGCGCAGCTTTTTTTCTTTACCTCTGCCATCTGATATGTATTCCTTTGGGTGCAGGAGCTTCCCAACATTGTGTTCCGCAAGGGGTGGCTTGACTTCCATGAGTTCTACCTTTATGTCCCCCCTGTGGTGAAAGTCTTGTTGGAGCAGGTGGGCTTTAGGGAGTTCTTGTCCTGCCCTGCCATGAGGGCTAATGCCGCCTATCTGAAGGCCCTCATCGAGAGGTTTCACCCCAAGACCATGACATTCCACATGCCGTACACCGAGCTGACACTGACGCCCGTTGATTGGGCCATGATTACTGGCATTAAGATAGGGGGAATCCCGATATCTACTTTGGAGGTACCGAGCCGGGAGGACATTATTCGATTGATCAGGGCCTATCCTCCTCAAGGACAGACCCATGGCATAGAGGTCAAGATGTCCTAGCTGACCTCCCTCTTTTCTGCTGATGAGTTGGTGGACCTGGGCCAGCCAGATCGGGTGCTTTACATCGCGCCAGAGCAGGTGATCGTTTTAGCTCGCATCACCCTCCTACTCCTGCTGGGCAAGACCCTTTTTACAAATGCCAGCGGGGGACGAGTCAGCCTGGCCTTGTTGAGCATGATGGATAATTGGGGCGATGTTCCTAGGCATGACTGGGGAGGGGCAGGATACGCCTGGCTGATGTACAACTTATCCAGGGTCACGACTTGGGACTCGACGTCTGTCGTGGGATTTTGGGCCGTCCTGGAGGTAATTCCTCACCCCTTTGCTTTTGCTATCACTATCATCCATTCATCATCATAATCATTTTTTTTTTGATTGATCCATTTATGTTACTGACCCGCTCTTGTGCCATGCCCCTTTTTCAGGTATGAGGATATCACCACTTTCACCTTGGGCGCCCGCTCCTTTTCTCGAAGGTGCTCACCTATCCCCTCCTCAGCAACTGGCATCAAACCCGACGCCATGACGTGGGCCTAAAGCACCTGGAAATGGGCCTAAGGTCTTAGCTTGATTTGATGGTGCCTGAGCAGGTGATAACTTTTCAACCCTTGTTTACTTTCAGCTTGGACATTTCTTTTGATTGAGGTGTTGCTTACTTGGTCTCTCTCACTTTTTGATTTTGAGCAGATCCTCCCTAATCCCTACCTGACATCCCCCTTCTGGGATCGAGCAGCCGTGGGTCCCGCCTATTCAATAATCGCCGCGTCGTCTTCTTCTATGGTGCGTGGGCCAGATGCTACTATCTGGGGGAGCGAGTGGTGCACCAGTTTTAGGGCTATTACGCCATACCCGTAGACCCCCCGGCTGACGTTTGGAGTACCGCTGGTAGTATTGAGGAGTTGATAGTGACCTTCTTCAACAATGGGTTCCCCATTCGCGCTCTCCATGTGCCTGGGGATTATCATGCCTGGTACGAGTGCCTGCCCTACCAGTTCATCCTGCCGCATTTTGTCCCTAGCGCTAATTTCCTTGCGTTCTAGGGCCCACTTGGTTAGGTAACTTTCTCTTAGCTTGGATTACCTTCTCCTTCACTTTTACTCGGCCTTGGTCTTATCTGAATAGATTCTTGTCTGGTTCACAGTTTGCTCCGGGGGATGGTTCGGATGGTGAAGGTGGGCCGAGTGCTGCTGACAAGTCAGGGGTAGATCCCTCTGGTGCTGGTCCTTTTGGCACGGGTCCCTCGGGCGAGGGTTCATCAGGTGCTGGTCCGTCGGGTACCTCTCAGGCGGGTGTCCCTGGTGGTGGTTCGTCTGTAGCCTACGGGACCTTTCGGCGTCTTGATGATGGCTTCCTCTTAGACCTATGTGCCGACGTAGATCAACAGGCACAACTCTCTACCGAGGCGGCCCGCGTTCCTCCTCCTAAAGTGGTCCCTGGGGTAAGTTTTTTGATGAGCCACTTCTCCTTCATTTTAGTTTCCTTCTACACAGGCTTTCAGGGTTGTTCTGACAACTAAATATTGTATCGCAGGACTTCAACTCGACCATGGAATATGCAGAGTACCATCTTCATCTGGCAGAGCTTCGAGAGGTGGAGACGGCGAGTATTGGGCTGCTCGACTCCTCTCGTTCTTTTCATTATCATTGGCCCTTTGACTGATCTTGTCCTCGACTATGTCTTGCAGCGTGCCCGGGCTAAGGAGTCGCATTCCCTACTCAGTAGGATCTCACAGGTGTGGTCTAGGGTGGGGGATATGAGGACTCATCAGAGATCTTCTCGCCGCCACAAGAAGTCCAAGGGGGCGAGCAAGGAATAGGCTTTTAGTTTTTTACTTTTTAAAACTCAGTATTTTAAATTTAGATTCAGACATTATGGGATGGATGATATATATATATTTTTTGACATGTATCTTTTGAATTTTTTTTTTTAATGCCTTTGTTTTGAGTTTATGCCAAGGTTTCCTTGCCTTCTATATTTGTTTCTTCGCAGGATGTGTCTGCCCGTTGCCCCCCCCCCCTTTTTTTTTAAAAAAGCGGCCTTTTGGGTTGCATGCCTCAATGTAGGATCAATCTTCAAGTAGGTCTGAGATGGTTGTAGAGGGGGGGACTTTTGGGTCGCATGCCTCAATGTAGGATCAATCCTGCACATAACAAAATAACTCACAAACCATTGATGGTCGGAAGTGCAGATATATATATATATATATAAAGCAAAAAAAGGGTGGAAATCCCCCTCAATTAAGTCTGAGATGGTTGTAGAGGGGGGATTTTAGTATGGCGCAACTATTAGTTGCGCCAGGCTAAAATTAATAGTTGCGCCAGGCTAAAATACCAGGGAAATTACATTGGCGCAACTAATAGTTGCGCCAGGCCAAACCGGGAAAATAATGCACTGGCGCAACTATTAGTTGTGCCAGGCCAACTGGGGAAAAAAAGCACTGGCACAACTATTAGTTGCGCCAGGTTTGACCTGGGGGCAGTGGGGCCTTATATGCCCGAGTTGGCCTAGAAATTATTTCTTTTTTGTTTGACTTGGCTCCTTTGACCGGCCTCTTTTGCTCTTATTTTTCTAAGGCAGGTCCATCTCCCTACATTGATTCTTATCTTCCCAAAAAGATCCTTGTACGTTCATGGATCCACCTCCTAACCCTCCCGTACGTGGAGGGCTTGGAGCCAATGTATCCTCTTTGTTGGGCCTGGGGCCCAAGTTCCTGGCGGCTTGGTTTGGGAGTCTGAACGAGAGTGAGCTCGCCGACTTGGAGTGCCTTGGGCTATCTCACCTTCCTTCCTTCCTAGGGATTCCTCTTCAGTGGGAACTCCTTCATGCCGCCGCTTCGTGCTGGGATGTGAACTTCCATGTATTCTGTTTTGGGAAGCGGGAGCTGACCCCAACCCTCGAGGAGCTATCCAATCTGTCTGGCCTGAAGCTTCACAGGGACCTTACAAGGGTTATGCCTAGGCCAGGGTATTCCAGATCTGTTCACCTTACTCTCGGTCTGAAGAAATCCGAGTATGAGAAGAGCCTCATCGGGGGGCCCACAAGGTGTTCGCTGAAATTCCTCAAAGAACTTTTCGGTGATGAAAGCCTCCGAAAATTGCCGGTTAGGAGTCTCTTTAACGTGAAAGCTCTAGCACTTGGTCTCTTCTCTGAAATCCTCTTCTACATTGGGGGAGAGAGCTTCTCATTAGTAGTTTGCGATATTTTGATGGAGCTGGAGGCGGGCCGGTCCATGATGCACTTGGTGCTTGTCGAGCTATATCGATGCCTCGATTCTTTTACCTTGGGAAAGGTGGAGGGCCTTCGAGGGTGCCCCTTGTTGCTCCAGGTCTGGCTGGGTGAGCATTTTGCAGTTTTAGGGCCTGTGCCCCGCTTTTATGTTGCTCGAGGCGAGGTGGCTCAATGTTTTTTGGGTAGATGCCACTTGCTTCCCCAGGGTGATATGTCGGCTCTGAATCTTTGGTTGGTCGATGCTAAGCTGACATGAAGGCTTCCTTGGTTAGACCGGGCCTTCCCAGTGATTCGTTCTAGAGACAATGAGGGCATCACCCTCCTAGGACTGATCGGCAGCACCTTCTACTTCCCATTCCGGGTGTTGCGTTAGTTTGGCTGCCCTCAGCAGGTGCCTCGTGAGGCAAGACCCCCTTTATGTGATTTGATCTTTTCTAGGGGATCCTCTAGGGACATAGATCGGATTGCTGCTCTTTGGGAGACGCATCAGTCGACACTGATGTGTCATTTTGAGTAGGGAGACTTAGTTAGAACTTCTCCTGAGTACGAGGCCTAACTGTTGACTGAGCGGCCTGCCGCTGATGGCCTGAAGTTGTCATAGATCATTGATATTGGAGGCCCCTGGCCAAAGAAAGAGGCAGCGCTCCGAAACCGTATCAAGCTATTGGTGGATGAGAAGAGGGTCCTGCAAGAACTCTTGGCATGCGAGAGGGTTAGAGCAGACATAGCGGAGAGCGAGGTTCTCCGTTTGAAGGGATCACTGAGCGTTGCTTTTGGAGCCGCCGATTCTTCTCGGAGGAGGTTCAAGAGCCTGCATGGTCGTTGGCTGACTGAGAGGAATGTCCGAGAAGATGATCTTTATGCTGAGATTAGCGCTTTGAAGTGCAAGCTGGGCCGTTAACTCCTTCCTGCACACAGAACTTTTTTGCACAGATCATATACACAGAAAAAAGGGGCGTAGAAAACCCCTTTATAGATACACACACATTTTTGGTATACATATTTTCTTTATTTTTTTATTGTTTTTTTTTTTTGCTTTATACTGGTAAAAAGAAAAACACGTTAGTCATCACACCGACTATATATATTTTTTTGAGATGTGGTGTAAGTGATACAAAAGGCAGTTATATACACCTATACAGATCTATTTTTGGTTTATGTATTATCTACTCTTCCTTTTTTTGTTTGTTTGTGCCTTAATCATTGGGTGATACTTCGGGAAACCCTGGGTCTACTTTTGAGCATGGTCGAACCCTTTCTTTGGAGTCGGACTTGGGTGGGTTTCCGGATTTTGCCAAGGCCGGAATATTGATCCCTTTAGATTGAGTTAAACCTTTCTCCTTGCCTCGGGTCATGCGTTTGATGGTGCGGGTTTCACAAAGACAATTTTGGTCGAGACCTGATTTGAACTAGCATGAACGGCCCTCCAAAAACAAGGGGGTTGATGTGATTTTTAATTGTAATGTTTTATTCGCAAGTGCACGAATCGGATTGTATATAGTGGGTGCGGAGTACGAGATCGTTCCCACGAGGACTATTTTTGAAAGATCTAACAAGACAAGACAGTAATTCAAGAAATTCACTAAGATCTAATAGTATTCTACCAGTCTTATGATTTAATCTTGTAGATGAAAATTACTGACTACAAACTAAAATTCAGTTGATATTTCAAAAATAAAGGTAAAGATGAAGATACTAAATCCTCCCATCTTTGGTCCGTTCTTCCCATAATATAAATCTACGGATTAAACTATGAGATAAATCATTGAAACACATCTTTTATGGAAGATAAATGGTCAAAACCCGACAGGTTCCACGTTGCATCCCTGCAATCAGGACTTAGATGATTTTCATATATAGATCTGGGATCAAGGGCATGGCTCGGCACACTTGATCTCAGGTTCAAATAAAAATCATCCCCAAAGTGGGTGAAAATTTTAACAAGAATACCACCATAGATCTGAAATCAAGGGCATGGCTCGGCACACTTGATTTCAGATTAGGGAGTAATTAAGATAAAATTACCATTACAGATCCAAGATCCAGGGCATGGCTCGACACACTCGATCCCGGATCATAATCATAATTAGATCCACACGATAAAAGCAAAAAGACCATATAACAATAATTGGGGTGAAATTACCGTCACAGATTTGAGATCCCGGGCATGACTCGGCACACGCGATCCCAGATTAGTGGAGGAAATTTCATCCGTTCATGATAGCACAACAACCATAAAATAAAATCTCATATTTTAATCCTAAATTTATATTATTAAAAGTACATCCCTCGGATGGGAATCATTAGATCCCCATCCCTATGAATTTAGCCACACATGCTGTAATTAAATGACATAAATAAATAAGAAAGGGAAAATAATATTAATTTAATGAATTAAAAATATCTAAAACTTCAACAAAAATTACTTTGATCCAAAAGTACAATGATCTTTAGAAACGAAATTACTGCAGAAATCAACTGAACAAAAATATAATAAACTGAAGGAATGAATACTGAAAAATTAAAGGAACAAAGCTCTCAAAAAGAATAATAAAAACTCCCTATCTCTACGTCTAAATATGAAAAGGAAAAACTAAAAACTAAAACTCTAATCCTCCTTCTCCTCTCGAAGTGTTTGAGTCGGCTTTAAATAATATCCAAGTCGTGCGAGTTTCCTGGCTCGAAAAGTCAGGGTCGATTGATCGACCTTATAGGGTCGATCGATCGACCCTCCAAAAATCTTAAGAAATCTTCTTTAAGAAGTCCTTTCCGTCTCAAATTCATCATTTTGGTCACTTGATCAACTGGAAGGTCGATCGATCGACCAGATTTCCGTGAACTCCCGCCCAACTTTGTATCAGACACTGCCTCAGTATTTCGGCCATAACTCTCTGTCCCGGACTCGGATTAGGGTGTTTATTACGGAGTTGGAAAGCTGACGACGAGCTCTACAACCTTTGTGTTTTGAAAATTTCATAATTCAGCCGTTGTGAAGGTTAAAATGGAGCTGCAAGTCGCACCAAGTACTCGATGACCCAAAGTTACAATGTTTTGACATTATTTTCAGAATTCTTGGGCAGTTTTCTACACTTGGCTTGTATTTACCTGAAACACTTCAAATCTAATAATTCTCATCAGATAGCCTTCATCGGACGGCTAAATATAGGTATTTAGGGGTAAAATATCATCATATTTCACTACTCATTAGGGGGCAGGGGGAGTAACCAAGGAGGCTCCTCAAACATCAATTTTTTCCATCAGTCGAAACTTTTTCTTTTTTTCAAATTTTCTTTAATCTTCTTTCTCTTACCCGTGGCACCCTTTTAGGTTTTCACCACGCCTATAGGTTCAGCTTTCTTACCCCAAGCGCCCTTTCGGGTTTTCACCTGGTCCGGACAAACTCGTTGTTTTACCCGCAGCGCCCTTTTGGGTTTTCACCACATCCATTCTTGCTTTGAGCTTGTATTTTCTTTATTTATTATTATTTTATTTCCTTATCTCTTTGTTTTTTTATTATTCAACAACCACGACATAGACGTCGGCTCCGTCATAGCCGGCTGGATGGGGTTCTGGCGTCGTCTCACGACTCGGCTCGTGTTGACTTAACAGATATTGTGACTGCTTGCAAACCTACAAAGAGGGCTTCCTTCAGGGTGTAGCTTGGCCATGGGTTAGGTTAGGATTTGAAGGTATGTTGGGTTAAAAGGATTTCCTTGATACGGCTTCAATTTTCTCAACATACTTTCTTCCTTGCAGATCTTACTGTACATGCCCCATGATTCTTCTACACATTTTTTTTGTTCTTTTTGCTTCATTTCAGGCAATCTCTTTTTGAGGTTTTGCTTTTTCAATTTTTTTAGATTTTGATAGTAATTCTACTTCATCTTTTCTCTCTTTTTTTTGGTATATGTACATGTATGTATTTTTTTTTGGGAATGGGTTTATTGAAAGAAAGGCCCAGGCTCAAAATGGGGTAGCAGGGGGTATCATCATTTTTAGGGATATTTTTGGGCTATTGTGCTTAGAATGATGGCCTCCTGTGGGTGGTTCTTAAGCAGTCACGTATTTGTTTCATCAATACTTACCTTATCACGATAGGCTAAGAGTAGAACTGTCGGACGTATCCAGCGTTGATGGGCTCAGGAAGATGATCTCCGTCCATGGTGGCAAGGCGGATGGCGTATCCCGGCAGCACTTCTCGGATGACGTAAGGTCCTTCCCAGTTCGACTTAAACTTTTCTCTTGGATCGGCATGGAGGGAAGGGAAGATCTTCAGCACAGTGTCTCCTAACTTTAGATCTCGACTGCGGACACGTTTATTATAAGCGTGTGTGATTCGCCCCTGGTAAATTTGAGTGTGACACAAGGCTAGGAGTCTCTTCTCGTCCAATAAGTTTAGCTGATCAAAGCGTGATCTCTCTTTTTCTACTTCGGGTAAGCCTGATTCTATGAGGATTCGAAGCGAGGGAACTTCAACCTCTACCGGGAGGACGGCCTCGGTTCCATACACAAGGGAGAATGGTGTTGCCCATGTAGCGGTACGGATCGACGTTCGGTAGGCCCACAGAGCAAATGGTAGCATTTCGCTCCAATCTCGATAAGTGACGACCATTTTTTCAAGGATGCGGATGACAGTCTTGTTTGCGGCTTCCACGGCTCCATTGGTTTGAGGTCGATAAGGGGATGAGCGATGGTACTTGATCTTGTGTTGCTCACAGAAGTCTCGGATGTGTTTATTCGCAAAGTTTGTGCCGCTGTCCATGATGATATCTTTGGGTACTCCAAATCGGCACATAATATTATTTTTAAAAAATTTCTCAACGTGACTGGCCGTGATGTTGGCATATGACGCTGCTTCTACCCACTTGGTGAAGTACTCAATGGCGACGAGGATGAACCGATGTCCATTTGATGCTTTCGGATTAATCATTTCGACTACGTCAAGGCCCCAGGTAGCAAATGGCTAAGTAGTGGTCATGCTGTGAAGATCAATGGTAGGAGCGTGTATCAGACTAGAGTGTTCTTGACACTTGTAGCATTTTAAAACATGTTTGCAACAATCTGATTCCATGGTGGTCCAAAAGTATCCCTGCCACAGAATTTTCTTGGCGAGCATGTGATCGCTGATGTGGGCTCTGCATACTCCCTCATGGATTTCTTTCATAATATTGACTGCTTCACTTACAGTAAGGCACCTGAGTAAGATGTTATTGTATGATCACTTGTAGAGGCATTCCCTGCAAATGATGTAACCTGCCGCTAAACGTTGAATGGCTCTTCGGTCTGTCTTGGATGTACCCTCTGGGAAAGTTAGGGTCTCGAGGAAATTCTTGATATGTGAGAACCAAGGTGGCTCATCATCAGGCTTTGTAGGTTTCTCAATCTGGAGGTAGAAGGCTGGCTCATTCCTTTGCTCGATCACGATTATCTTCATTTCAGCACCATACAGGATTTCTATCATTGACGCTAGAGTGGCTAACACGTCAGCAAAGCGATTCCTTATCTGGGGGACATATGAGAAAGTCACATCTTGGAAGCAAGCTATCAGATCCTCGAGGTGTTCATGATAGGGGATCAGTTTCTCATCTTTCGTCTTCTAGTTACCATTCATCTGGCATATGATTAACTGTGAATCGCTAAATACTCAAAGGTGAGTTGCATTTAGATCGAGAGTCGCCTGCAGACCAGCGACGCAAGCTTTGTTCTCAGCCATATTGTTAGTGCAAGGGAAGTTGAGCTTAATAGAGACCGATACATGGGATCCCTTCGGTGAAATCAGGATGGCGCCAACTCCTTGGCCCTCGACATTTTTTGCCCCGTCAAAGTGCATTACCCATGATTCTTCTACTTCTTCTGTATCGTCTTCTGTCATGAACAGGATATCTTCATCTGGGAACTTGGTCCTTAACGGCTCATAGTCAGGTAAAGGATTATTGACAAGATGATCAGTAAGTGCCTGCCCCTTGATCGATTTCTGAGTGACGTACGTGATGTTAAATTCAGATAATAAAAGTTGCCATCATGCAGTTCGTCCAGTGAGAGCTGGCTTTTCAACTAGGTATTTCAATGGGTCCATTTGAGCCAAAAGCAGAACCGCCTCAGATAGCAAATAGTGGCGGAGCCTTTGAGTAGCCCATATAAGGGCTAGGCATGCTTTCTCCAAATGAGAGTAGCTCGTCTCGTAATTAGTAAACTTCTTGCTAAGATAGTAAATGGCCTCCTCTCTTCTTCCTGTTTCATCGTGCTGCCCCAAAACACATCCCATCGAAACTTTCGTCGTGCAGAGATACATCAAGAGTGGTCTCCCTGGCTCAGGTGGTACCAAAACAGGTGGATTAAGGAGGTAGCTTTTGATTTTTTCAAACGCTGCTTGACAATCATCGTTTCATTCAACGGACGAATTCTTCCTTAGTAACTTGAAGATCGGCGTGCAGATTGGAGTTAGCTGTGCAATGAACCGACTGATATACTGTATTCTGCCTAGAAACCCTCTAACCTCTTTCTCGGTAGATGGCAGTGGCATTTCAGTGATGGCTTTAACTTTGATTGGGTCGACCTCGATCCCCCTCCTGCTGACGATGAACCCTAGAAGTTTCCCTGACATAGCGCCAAATGCACACTTCTGTGGGTTTAGACGTAGTCGATACTTCCTCAGCCTTTCAAACAGCTTCTGAAAGTTTACTAGATGGTCGCTTCGCTCCGGTGACTTGGCTATCATGTCGTCGACATACACTTCAATCTCTCAGTGCATCATGTCATGAAATAGTGCAGTCATATCTCTCTGGTACGCTACACCGGCATTCTTTAGCCCGAATGGTATGACTCGATAGCAAAAGGTTCCCCAGGGGGTAATGAACGTTGTCTTCTCGCGATCAACCTCTGCCATCTTTATCTGATTGTATCCTGAGAATCCATCCATAAATGAGAGCATTCCATGCTTAGCAGTGTTATCGACCAAGAGGTCGATGTGTGGTAGTGGGAAATCCTCCTTTGGGCTCGCTCTGTTCAAATTACGGAAATCGATGCACATGCAGACCTTTCCATCTTTCTTTGGCACAGGTACGATATTGGCTAGCCATTGCAGGCATTTGGATACCCTGAGAAACCCTGCATCATACTGCTTGATGACCTCATCTTTGACTTTGAGCATCCATTCGGGTCAGAGATGTCTCAGCTTCTGCTTGACTGTCTTCATATCAAGGTAGAGAGGCAACTCATGCTAGACCAAATCGGTATCCAGACTAGGCATGTGTTAAGACCTGAAAAGTACCACTTTTCACCCCTTAACTTAATCTCTGTTGAACCCTTAATCATTTAATAAAAGTGTTTTAAGCCTGTTCTGTAGGTAATGAACAGCGGCTGTAATAAGGCCTTAATCCTGCTAAGGAGCCCATTTTTGCCCCAGAAGCCTCTCAAAAGAAGGGAAGCTGGATCCAGACTAGAACTTGATTGCATGAAGGTAAAGCACAGTAGCAACAAAGCAATAAATGAGCCTCACACAGTTGCCGCAAGGTTCAAAGGATTCAGAAAGTAAGCCTCGCACAGTCCTCACGAGTTTCCCAAGACTTCATACCAAGTGTCTGCACTATTCTCGCATAGTTTAGTGACAGAAGGGCTTCAGAATCATGACTCGCACAGCTCTCGCAAAGCTCAAGCACTTAAATGCTCATGCAGTCTCGCGCAGCTCAAGAAAGCAGCACTCAAAACCTCGCGCAGTTCACTCAAATCAGCTGAGGAAAGAGAGAGCTCCAGGTATTTCTGCGTGCAGTGGCCGCAGGATATAAAACTACAGAAAAACTTATCACGCAGTTCAGAGACCAATGCACATCATGCCCTCGTGAGGATCCTCGCGAAGATCCATTGAGGAACAAACTGCTCGCGCGATCCCCGTGCCATTCAGAAGGAAAGTGCAATCCCACAAAGACAAGAGCAATCCAGCGAGGATTCAATGCTCTATCGCACGACTGCTTAAGCTGCAAACTACGACAACCCCGCGACGGCTAGAGTTTCAAGTTAATCCAATCTCACGAAGATCGTGCTACCACGTGACAGCCTTAGAAACTAGTGCTACCTGACGAGGCTCTAGACTCTAACTCTCCCTCACTTCTGCAGAAGACATTCTGGGAACTTCCAGCAAGTAGGGCATGCACTCCAACACTCTAATTTCTGTGCACGTGCCTCGAGGCATCTAAGGAACAATATTAGGCCATGTAGCATCATTAAAATTAGGGTTTCCTAACCCTAATGCGCCGCCAAGCTGACTGCTATATAAACCTAAGCCTGGTTTATGCTTAGGGAGCTTGCTTTTAATTCTTCTTAGAATAGAACTTAGTTTTTCTTCTTCTGGAATCAGCTGTAGATCTCCAGTAAGTTTAGGTTAGGTTTATGTAGTTTCTTTTTATCTTTTTCTTCTCTCCATAGTCCAGCATTTGCTGGCTATGCCTTTCTATGATTATTTGGAATAGATTTATGGAGTTTTATAATAGGGTGTTTTACATTTATGGGATTTCTGTTTGTGAGTTGTTATGTATAAGGCTACTACCTTGAGATCCTCCATTGCTAGGATGTATCGCAAGCAATAGGAGACTGATTTTATGGTTTACTCAGATCCAAGTGACCTGTGTGTCTGGGCTAACATGCTCCCATACAGGCCTACCCCCACCACAGGACCCACTAGATCTGAAATCCCCTTGGGAGCAATGAGCTTTTGTAGCCTTGTGAACATGGTGGTGGCAGCAATGTTTCTTGTTCTATCTTGAGCTTTGTGAGGAGGATAGGCTCTGGGATAGTCTGTGACCATTCAAGTGAACAGGTTATAGCCTTAGGGTGAAGCCAATCCACAGACTCAAGACGGATTATTCTTCTCTGCACTTGTGCTTGTAGCCCTGTGAGAGATTATGCAGAGACAAACTCCCCTATATTTGTATAGACCCACCATCAGATGGCAGATCTGGCTTGGTTATAGAGATTGTAGGCTTGTGACTGGATCACTGCAGTCTTTCTACAGCAGTGGACAGCTGGACCTAAGGATGTACTCAAACTCTTGCTGGTTCTATGTGTCTGGGCTAACATGCTCCCATACAGGCCTAGCCCCACACATAGCACTTTAGAGGTTGAGGTTCCCTATGGATTCTTGTGCTTGTAGCCTAGATGTAGTGCTTACAATGATAGGCATGTTTTGACCCATCTATGGATTGTGGTTCCCCTATGAGATAGTCTGTGACCATTTGACTGGACAGGTTATAGCCTTAAGGGATTGGATCATGGCACAGAGATGAGTTGGATCCTTTCTCCTCAATGGTGATAATGTAGCCATTGACAGGATTTCTATGGTAGCAAACCCGAGTCTGAGTTATAAAACTCCTCAGATCTAGATCCAATAGCATACTTCTCACCCTTTTATATTTATTTTCTCACACTCCATCCGTCTTCTCAACCCTTTCTGTAGTTAAATCATTAGATTACCAGAGAATGTAGAAATAAGTGACCTTAAATCACCTTCCAATTAGGACTGCCAGATCTGTAGTCAGATCTGGAGAGCCTACTACTGATGGCTCCCTTGGAGCTTTAGATCAACCTTCCCTGTGGGACAAACTCTTACTTATCAAAACTTGCTACAACAGACCCTGTATCTTGCAGGACTGTGCATATTTTAGGCTTGCTGCTCTGTCATTTTCAATCCACCTTTCATTCATTTTCATTCACCCAATTCTTATCACTGCCTCCAATAAAGTCAGTAGCAAGCATTAAAAATAGCCTAACAGCATGTCCTCATACGACTAGGCAAAAATGTCTTGTTATGACCGAAGGAAGTCGATCATGCTTTTTCTTTCCTCAGGAGACAGTGATGTTCCGATTTTGGTTATCCTGGGAACCTCCTCAGTTCCTAGATTGACATCTTCGGTCTCTTCGACAATGGGGGTAGGGCCATACTCAAAGTCGGCAAATCAGTCAAGGAGCTCATTGGGGAGCTCCTCGAAGGAGACATCCTTGTCTAGACTCGTGATCCCTACCTCTTCTTGTATTTCTACAGGGAAGGGGTCGATTTCATGTGGGACGGGCATTTTGATTAAGGCATCCTTTTGTGGATCATTTTCTAGAATTGTAAATGACAATTGTTTTGGACTTTGAATTTTTTCAATGTTTTTGAGATTTTGTATTTTTTTCATGTTTTTGAGATTTTTGTTTTCCTCGGAGACGGACCCTTGGCCAGGCGGGTTTATGTATATACAAGGTATTGCCTGCCAAGGGCTTATCCCACTTTCAATCTCTGGTTCTAGGTCTTAATTCCTAGAACAAGTTCTTAATTTTTGTCTTTAATTTCTGGTTCCAGTTCCTAATCTCTAGAACCAGTTCTTAGCCCTTAATTATTCTAGATCGTAGCCTCTATTTTCAAATTCTAGTTTTTAATCTCTTCTAGTTCAAAATTTTTCAGTTCTAATCTTGATCTTCAAAATTCCTTAATTTCAATCTTTAAAATCTTAACTTTTCAATTCAAAATCAGTTTTTCAATCTATATCACTTTTAAAACAACCCTTAGCCAACTGATTTGCCCAAGGGAGCTTACGGAGGGTATCCGGAAATGGGACCTAGCCTCCTTAGCATAGCGGGCCAAACCCCCCCTTTTTTTTTTATGATTTCTAGTATAAGTAGGATATTTAAAATAATTAAACTTCTAATAGAATTAGGATACTTTAATTAATTAGACTTTTAATAGAATTAGGATATTTGAATTAATTAGATTCTTAGTAGAATTAGGAGATTAATACCAATTGGACTTCTAATAAGGTTAGGATACTAAAGTTAGTTAACTGCTAATAGGATTAGCACATATAGATTAATTAAACTTCTAGCATAATTAGAAGATCAGATTAATTAGATTCTCGGTAAGATTAAGAGAACTAAAGCAATTAGACTTAAAGTAGGGATAGGAAAACTATATAAACTAAACTCCTAGGTGACCCAGTGCTACCGACGTTAGCCGACCAACGATTCTGTAAAGAAGTTGAATCCACACCTAGAAAGGCATGATCAGTGACGTGTTGCATCATCGTCTGCAGCTGGCGATCGCAATGAACCCGGTATTTTCCTCTTAGAATTTACCTTTTATAATTGAATATCTTTTAACTTACCATTCATCGCCTTTGCCAGAGTCCACTCGGACTGAATTGGGCCACTCTTTCCAAGGATCGAAATGAACCCAGGAAAAAGTGCATACCAACAGACTGGCGATCGCGATGGGACTTTTTGTCGCCAAAGTTGCCTTTGTTTAGTTAAGTTTTCTTTTATTATACATATATAGTTTTCTTTTTCGCTCTACTTCTTTCCTGCACCATCTCTACTACCGAGGATTTCCCGAGAGTACATGAGCATCCATCAGAGACTCGAGATGTCAAAAATACGGATAAGAAACCTCATGGGCGGTGGTGATCCTCCATTGTGGAACTACAATGGTAACCCTGTATATGGCTAGGATTTGTCTAACGAGTCTGCTTAGTGCCACCCTAAGATTAACATGACCGGTGATCAAGAAAACCCCTTCACCGCCCGACAACTCGTGGAACTCAGCATCCAAAAGTTACAAAAGGGAGGCGATTACACTAAAAAACTACTTCGAGGCTTGGCAGCCGCATACAAGACCATCAAGGAATGACAAGATAGAGAAGAGCAAGAACGACAAAGGTAAGAAAAGTTACAGGACATGCCAAGCACGGTCTCAACCCACATATCACCATTAGGACGGGTCGCTCGCGCCCTTTTCAACAATGATCGCCAAGACCAAGTTCATCCTCGGGCTACCTAAAAAGATGCCACCGTAAGAGTAGAGGATCTTCCCAAGATGCTCGACGAATCCATGGCTAGGAGAGAGCGCTCTGGTTGCTCATATGGGTTTGATAAGTTTTGTCAAGACCTGGAATTCACTTTACCTGCAGGGTTCAAGCCACCCAAGTTTAATAAATACAATGGCACGGGAAACCCGAAGCACCATCTGACACTCTTCTATAATGACTGTCGACCCATCCGCGATAATCACTCCTGATACATTACTTCTAGAGATCGTTAGAAGGAGAAGCTCTCTACTGGTTCATCTGATTCTCACTTCCCAAAATTGACATGTTCGATGATCTGGTTGGACAATTCCTGGACTAGTATAAGCATCTGATATAAGAGACGATTAGCCTTAGTGACCTGATGATGACCAAGTAAGAATAAAAGGAAGACTTTGTAGATTTCATAGCACATTGGAGGAAGCTGGCGGCCCACATCGAAAACCAAATGAAGGAAAAGGATGCGATCAACATCATTATAGACAACGTCAAAGAGCCTTTCTGAAGTGCTCTCGTCATAAGTGATTGCCCAGACTTCGTTACTCTTCACTCATGCGCTAGCCGTATCCAGCAACATATAAAGGGAGGAGACCTTGCCTTTTTGATAGCAACATCAAAGGTCTCTACTTCCAGTGATTCAAAGCAGAGGAACAATAAGAGAGCCTCTAGCTCGGAGCAAGTCAACACCATCGTCAACTAGGGTCACAGAATTCTGAGAATGGAAACTACCAATCAAGGAATTCCGGTCAAAGTTAGTACCAAAATTAGAATCAACAGCAGCACCCTAATCAGAATTAGTACCAAAATTGAAACCAATATCCTTACCAGAACGCTCACTAGAACCAGAATGTCGCTTGAAATCAGCCGATCAACCCCTAGAGCTATAATAATGTACCCCCGCCTTAAAACTTCAACCAACAAGTTAGAAGCCCTTTCCAACCCAAACGCGACCACTATCCTCTACTGCCTGACAACATCCCCAACATATTCTACCTTCTTAGTGATCAAAACCCTATCCAATTCACACCGGAATGGCCACGGCCCTGGCCCACCAATCTTGATTATTGTAAGTTCTGCATTTTTCATCAATATATAGGACACAATTTGGAAGACTGCTGGGTGCTATGAGATATGATTTATGACCTAAACGATCAAAATCAAATTGATTGGGAATCCCTTCAAAAATATAACCAGAATAGCAATCAACCACTTCCCAACTTAGGGATTATCAATAATCCCATGCCCAATCATAACCAAGGACCCGTCGCCCATATCACTACACTAGATCCTCCGAGTCGACTCCCTTTTCATCCCTCTACCCTCATCACTTGTATTAGTACCCTAGACACTTCAACCCATTTAGGTGATCTCCTGAGGCCCCTGACCATTCGCCCACATCCTTCGTCCCTGATCACCCAAATTGTTCCTCCAAATTCTCTGTCCCATCTCACTTTTGCCTGAGTTCGAGTTTAAGTGTTCAAAACTTGAAGACCAAGCTTCCAGCCTGTGGGACCCACTACACCCCCAAATGTTGAGATAACTCCACCACCACTTCCCCTATATGACTTCGAGCCTAAAAATGAAGACAATGTCCTTCAAAATGTGAAGCAAATTGCAACGTGGGTGGACATCGTCACCCAAAATACTTCGAGTCAACGACATGAGACTATGGTGGAGCATCACTCAAATGCCAAGATGAGTCAACAGAGTGAAGAATCTATCAAGGAGGAAGCCCTGATCTCCACCTTTCTAGAAGAGGAAGATTACTCTCAGTATCTCCCACCATGGAACGGCATAGCTCCACTACATATCACCTTTTCAAATTTCACCCCGTTCACGACAAGCACTATAGCGGGATCATCAATACCCCAGTATCAATGACCAACATGCCCAATTCTTAAATCAGGAACCAATTACCCACCACCACCATTCCCCCGGGAAAGGCAGAACGATGGTGCTAAGCTGTCGGAAAGGATAACAAGGGAATGAGTAGTGAACCTACCTCCCCCGCCTCATATGATCCCTCCGCCTCCAGTTCTAGAACCGATACATCCACCTCCTCAGCCAAACATAAGCAAAGTTCATCGCCCAGGCAAAGAGCCAGCTTTAAAAACAGGATAGGAATGCTACCTTCTATGACACCTCGGGAAAGTGCCAACATAATTATCGATCCTTGAGCTCATCAAGAAATCGCTGGAACACCACCGACTGTTGATAGAGACACTGGATGAGACACACGTGAATGAAGATACCACCCTAGATGAGCTACACGAGATTGCTTCGGCTCTGGCAAACCTCCGACAATCACTTTCACTGAGGCTAATATGCCTAAGGAATCATTGTGTGGAAGCTCTGCCCCAATATACCCAACGGTTATGATTAAAGGCTCCTCAGTATGAGCTGGTCGACATAGGAGCATGGCTTAATATCTGTCTCATAACCACGCTCAAGACACTCGAATATATCGAACAGGACATAAAGTCGTCGTCCTTGTCCCTCATTGCGTATGATGGTTCTCGACGCTTTGTTAAAAGAACTATCAAATTGCAAGTCCGTCTTGGGCAGGTCACCAAAGACGTCACCTACAATGTCTCTGATTCCTCAAGCACCTATAACCTAATACTAAGGAGAAAGTGGTTAGAATCCATGAAGGCTATTATGTCTATATACCACCAATGCATCAAGTTCTCGCATGAGGACTCTTTTGTCAGGATATATGTCGATGCACCTCTCAAAGAAATAGATATTGATTATGTGGCAAGCATTCCAACAACACAAGAGTCCATGCTAAACGCTGGCCACATCAAGAGGGTGAGAAATCCCGATGACAACTCAGTAGCAGAAATCAGTCATCCCCCGTTCTTCCCCACCTGTCGACAAAGATTAACGAAGAGAACAGTAGGGCCTGACCTCACCCGATTGTATGATATAAATCCAACAGCAACAAAGGGGTGGAATCTCATATACCAGCTCGGATACATCCCACATACGGGGCTCGACAAAACTAAATAGGGGCGATAGGGCCAGTCGTTCCGAGGAAAGTCCGTAAGTACAGAGGATTGGGTTACCAGTCAAACGACAAGCAAGCCAACCTCTTGATAACCTCGCCTAAATGGTCACTCTATGACCATTTTGTCTACGGAACCACCAAAAAGGTTGATGTGTCGAGAAGAAAGGAAGCATCCCTCACTGAACCGCTGGCAACGAAAATTGAGTAGATCGCTAAAGCCTTCAAGAACCTGACAAATTTGAACCAAGATGATGACGACATCGATAAACCACTTGAGGCGTCAGACCACTATTCGAGATTGAGGAACCCTGCACTACCGAAAGAAGAGAATAACCAGAACCTAAGCCGCACATAGAGGACAGGGAGTCAACTGACGAGGAAGACTTTCACATTACCACTTTGGGAAATGAGGAAGGATCAAAGTCATCCTATCCTCATGAACCAGAAGGAGAGGACTGGTTTTCAATGTCAAGCGACGAAGAAGACTATTGGACCAGTCTTACTGATATAAAACTCGAAGACCTCCTGAGAACTGATCACCTAGAATGGTTCGGAGGGGATAATCGTTCTCGAGAAAAGGCTTTGAAACTTGATGATGACTTTGATTATCAGCACGTGCTCGATAATTGGTGATGCCCATGTCAGTGCCCTTACTCGAAATAACCTTATTATGGCGGGTGACTCGCTATGATGCTACGATGTCAAAAGGCTATCATGGACGAAATCTGGCAGACCGTTAGCACAGAAGAGTCTCACATTGGCTTTATAGAAGTCTAAGAAGAACTAGAGCTCAACCCAATCTCCGGACGTGCCACAACTTCAGATATTCTGGAATTCATTGGAAGAAGAATGGCAACCGTCACTGAGTGATGATGAAGACTACTGGATAGACCTTTCGACGCTTGAATTAGCAGAATAGTTAGGCCAAGACTTCTAAGAGTAGTCAAACGAAGAAGATGAACTTCAGTGACAGTCGCCTCACCCCCGATGCGAAGGATGGGAGTGCCCTTGGGTGGATCCCTGTATCTCTCACGCCCGTCAACCTCGCTGTTGGGCATGCATACTCATCATAGCATACTACGAGGTACAAAGCCGAGAGCTCACCGGTCCAAAAGAATGCTAGTCACTCATCCGAGGAACAACCTTAGTAGTAAGAATATCTTTAGTCTGATTCCAAAGATGAGAGTTTAGACGGCTACTACCTCTCCACCCTTTTCGAGGATGAAGCGGTTTACATAGTAGAAGAAGAAAGCGCATCGGCCGAACCATCGCCACCATTACTCATCAGGAGGATCACCCCAAACGAGGACTCTAAAAAAATGCCAAATTCTAAATGGGTCCACATCATCCGAAGACTTGCATGAATGGCTTCAGTAGCAGTCTCGCTTCCTCGACTAGAAGAAGTAACCTCGCTGGTTCCTCTCGAGGCAACCAACCATGTACCATATTTCTTATCGAAAATGAAAAAATAGAAAATCTTAAAACCATTAAAAATTTTAAAATAGAAAATCTAAAAAAATTAGCAAATCTTGACAAAAGGAGGGAGCTCTTCATCCCAGACCCATTCAGCGACCAACAAGGAGACTCTTCTCCTAAGGCTATGAGTAGCGGTCACGCCAACGGAATCAAGGAGGAAATAATCGACATGATCACACATGGTCATCATCCTACCCTCAACATCAAAGAATCCTGCCTCGACTCCATTCAAAATGTCTCTACCACCTTTCCCTCACAAAGACGTGGAGCGTCCCGACAAAATGACAAGCCCGTAATCATACTTGACGAGATACTCAATGACTTCTAGAGGAGAATGAATAGCCTCGACTTACACCTCACTAAGGATGTCGCGGTCATTAATTGTGATGATGAAGGGTTACCTTCAGCAAAACTAACCCCCCATTGTAGCCATTTTGCAGTATATGAGCTCACAGACGATGAAGAATGCACCAGCCGTTGAGGAGACACAAGACTTCCAACAGGTCATAAAATTCTTCGACGAGCAAACTCAAGCTGTCATGGAACCTACCAAAGAAATCAATTTTAACACTGAGGAGAAGCCCAAGAAGTTGCTAATCAGCGCAACACTTAGCCCCAAGGAGCGACAACAGATCATCCAAGTCCTCCAGGATCACCTCAAACTCTTTCACGTGGTCCTATAAAGATATGCCCAGTCTGGACCCGAGCTTAATAGAACATTGTCTGGTCCTAGAACTCGATGCAAAGCCTGTTAAGCAGAAACTCAAAAGAATGCACCCCTAGACAGCACTACAAGTCAAGGAAGAGGTCGACAAGCTACATAAAGCCAAATTCATATGAGTCATCCTCTGTCCCAAATGGGTTGCAAACATAGTACCTGTTGCCAAGAAAGACGATAGAGTAAGGGTATGTATCGACTTTCGAAACCTCAACTGGGCATGCCCGAAGGATTACCTCCCTTTACCTCACATCGTCACTCTGGTCGATAATACCGTCGGACACGAGATGTTATCCTTTATGGATGGCTTCTCTGGGTATAACCAGATTAGACTAGTGGAATCCGACCAAGATAAGACTTCCTTCACTATGCCATGGGGAACCTACTGCTACGTCGTCATGCCTTTCGGGCTCAAGAACGCAGGAGCCATATATCAACGCGCCATGATGGCTATCTTTCATGGCATGATAGACAAGTGTGTGGAGGTCTACGTCGATGAAATATTAGTGAAGTCTCAAATGTGAGCAGGACATGCTGAAGCATTACGACTGGTATTAAAAAGATTTAAAAAATATCAGCCGAAGATGAATCTAAAGAAATGCGTGTTCGGAGTGACCTCCGAAAATGTTCTAGGATTCATAGTTAGCAAGCAAGGAATCGAGGTTGATCCGATAAAGGACAAAGCCATTCTTGAGATGCCACCTCCTAACAACATCAAGGAACTACGAGGTTTAATAGGAAGACTGCAATTCATCAGGAGGTTTATGTCTCAGCACTCTGACAGATGTGACCCTTTCTACAAACTACTTAAAGGAGGAGCCGAGAACGTATGTTATAATCAGTGTCAGCAAGCCTTCAATAATGTCAAGAAGTACGTCCTCAACCCACTAATACTATCACCGCCAGTTCTCGAAAGATCCTAGATCCTCTGTGTCAGCAAATGACAAGGCTATGGGGGTAATTCTTGGACAATATGATGAAGACGGCAAGAGAGATAAGGCCATTTACTACCTCAGCAGAACAATGGTCGAGTAAGAACAAAAATACACTCCAATGGAGAAGACATGCCTCACACTAGTGTGGGCCTCAATGAAACTACATCACTACTTCAAAGCACACAAGGTACTAGTGTTAGCACATATGGACCCTGTGAAGTATATATTTGAGAAACCCACTACATCTGAAAAGATCGCCCATTGGCATATGCTCCTACAAGAGTTCGACATCACTTATGTCACGCAGAAGTCCATCAAAGGGTAGGTGATTGCCAATTGCCTCGCAAACCTTCCACTCCCAGGCAACGAACATGTACGCGCAGAATTTCCTAACGAAGACCTCCTCTCGATTCATAACGAAAAGCCTGACAAGACTTCATGGACCCTCTACTTCGATGGCGCTCTTAATCATAAAGGAAAAGGCATCGAGATAGTCTTGCTGAGCGCAGAAGGCGTTGTCATACCGAAAGCCTTTCAACTCGACTTCTCGGTCACAACAACATTGCAAAATATGAAGCCTTCATCACTGGATTACGAGTAGCACTACAGTTGGGGGTGTAGAGTAGTTAAAAAGAATCGGTGACTCCAAGCTTGTGATATCACAAGTCTTCAGGGAATGGAAGACCAAAGAAAGAAGACTGATGGCATACTTAGAAATAACTCAGTTCTTGATAAAGAATTTTGAAAGAATCTCTTTCACACATATCTCGAGACTAGATAATGAGCTCGCAGATTCCCACGCTACACTAGCCTCAGTCATACAAATACCAGTCGGAAAAAGTACCAATCCTTCTTTATCGAGAAGTTGACTACACCAGCACACGAAGTCGCCTGGAAAGTGAAACTGGAATTGCCAACTAGATAAAAAGCCATCATGAACGAAGAACCACCTCCCCCAGGAAACTCCATGAAGAAAGAAGTCGACATCGCGACCTTCAGATTCGATAAATCACTGACCGACGACAGACAGCCATGGTACTTTGATATATGAAACTTCTTGAAGTATCGCCATCTCCCTCTTTATGCTATGAAGATCGAACAAAAGACAATCAGGAATCGATGCGCGAGATTCAGCATCCTGGGCGAGACACTATGCAAAGAAGCCTTCACCAAAGGATTACTGTTGTGGTGTGTCATGACAGTCGAAGGATAATACATCATCTGAGAAGCACATGCTAGTACCTGCGACGCTCACGTTGGTAGATAGAGACTCACAGATCAGATCATACGCCAAGTATACTACTGGCCGATGATGACAAGGGATTGCCACCTCTACATCCAATGCTATAAGTAATGCCAAGAACATGATGCACTTATCAAAGCCCCATTAGTGCATTGAATCTAATAACCTCACCATGGCCATTCTTGATGTGGGCCTCTGATATCATCGGACCCTTCATGGACACAGTCGGGAATACTCACAAGCACACTTTCATACTCACTGCGACCGAATACTACACCAAATGGGTAGAAGATGAGTCGTATGCTAGAATCACTGCTTCAACGCTCGTAAAGTTTATTATTCAAAACATCATTACTCACTTTAGAGTACCAAGGATGTTCGTCACCGACAATGAGCCACAATTCATTGCAGAGAAGATGAAGAGACTATGTAAGAAATTTAGAATTGACCTACATCACTTATCACCATTCTATCCCCAGGGAAATGGACAAGCAGAGGCTACGAACAAAACGCTAATCTGGATTCTAAAACTAACAGTGGAAATGAACAATAGAGTTAACTGGCCTGAATGATTACCAGAGGCACTTTGGGCCTACAGAACTTCTATTCACACAGGCACTGGCCAAACTCCTTATCTCCTCACATATGGGATGGAGGCAATCCTGCCCTATGAAATACAAGTGCCATCCTTATATATCCAACTCGATGATGAGCTATCTCTAGACAAAAGGAGGATTGCTCTCCTCGCTAAGCTAGAAAAACTCGATGAGACGCGTCTAAAGGCAGTCGATCATGTTCAAATATATCAGAGGAGAATAGCCAGGGCCTAAGATAAGAAAGTCCTTGAGCGAACTTTTGAAATTAGAGAATTAGTCTTGAAGAAAATCATTCCTTCCAAACACGCCCATCCAAAGGAAAAATAGAAACCGAACTGGGAGGGCCCATATGTTATAGCAGTCGCATACCCAGGGAATGCATACAAGCTGGTGAACCAGGATGGGGAAGAACTCCCTAATCCATGGAGCACCATGTACCTCAGGATATACTACCTTTAGCATCATGATTGTCATATCCCGCAGTCAGATACTTATATCTACCACCCCTGTAGTCATCAAGACTCATTCATTGGTCGTACGCTTTCATTTCCTAGAATATCTTTGAAGGTTTTCGACTCACTGCCCGTCTTATCATTCGAGCAATTTGATCAAAAGGACTAGTGGAATACTTGACCTCTTCCAAAAGTATAAGTAACACCCGATTCTCACCCATTTCCCCCGCCATTGGAGATGTTAGAGCATAGAAAAATGAAGATGTTAGGCTCAATCAAAACTCACCATTCTTGCGTCAGCAAGTTGTTGTCAAAGATATATATACACATAACTGAGAGAGAGCAATACGATGGGTGAACAAGTCAATGAACCCAGGGAAGCATAAGCAGACCATGAGGACGTTCCTGGTAGGCTTACTAGGAAAGTATAAGCAAGCCACGAGGGCATCCCTGCTGTCCCAATACTACTAGATATCATCGTAAGGTGGCGGGAGGAGGATAAACTCCTGCTAACCATAGAATGTGAGATTTTGATGGTGCTAAAATATGACGGAGAGTTCAATCATGACACCCCATACCACCTAAGAAAAAGATTGTTACCTATCTCTTTTAGAAATTGTCAGACATAAACTATTCCCCACATCATTGAGCCTTATCCTTTTCACCCTTACTTTTATTTTCGGGCAATGAGTCAGAACCCTCCTAAGATATCCCTAGAAATGAAATTGAAAACTCGTGAATGACGACTGAAGCGATCACTTCTAACGCACACCCCCCTAATAATGGTCATGGGATAAGATAATTACTGTCGAAGGTAGAACCTCAATATACAACATATATGACTAAACGACCTCCCCCGGTTTGGTGACAGTATGAAAGAACTTTTCTCGACACTAAATCATCAAACACGTAAGACTCCTCATAGGCCCAAGTGCTCACAAAGATTAGAACGCTCCATTGCACCTTGACACTAGGGCATTTTTATTAAAGGAGTCACCTTGAGACCCCTGCTTATTCACAGACAGGTGCAGAATAATGAAGTCATCACCGCTGAAGATACCGCACTGCCTATTCCATCACGCTCCTACACTAGGGCATTTTTTTATAGTTTTAGTTTTAAAATTTTCTTTCAGTTATTTGTTTTCCCTGTTGCACTATTTCTTTTCTTCAAAAAAAAAAATTAATAATAATAATGAACGATGATATAATACTTTATCACCAGACCCCGGTTTGAGATACCTCCCCCCTTAACAATCAGCAAGGGGAAAAATAAAATTACTAATAACTTTATCTTCATGTGCAGATACAAAGCAACCTTTAACTATTACTGGGCCAACTCAAGGAGCATCCAAGTCCCAATAACAGATGATGGCGCTTGTTGAGAACTGGAAAATACCATTTTTCACCCCTTAACCTGGGTCTTGATAGACCTTTGAGAGAACTAAATAAGTGTTTTAAGTGTTTGTTTCACAGCTAACAATAAAGGCAGGCTTAACCCTGAAAGCAGCCTAAAAGTGCCAAAAAGATGATGATCCATGTTGATCCAGAGGAAGAAGGAGAAGGGACAACCTCACTAGCTGTCAAAATGCCTAAACTAAAGAGGACAAAGGCCTGGTTTCAACCTGGAAAGAGGTGTGGAGCTATTTGAACAGAAGAATGCATTACAGATTGCTTTTTCAAAAAGAATCTGAAATTTTCGAAAAGAATCTAAACTTTTCGAAAAGAACCTGAACTTTTCGAAAAGAATCTAAACTTTTCGAAAAGAACCTGAACTTTGCGAAAAGAACCAAAAGCTCTAGGCTTAGCTTTCAAAGAGCACCTGAACTCTTCGAAAGGATTTCTAACCTATTCGAAAAGAAGAGAACTCCTTCTTGAAAGACACGAGCTGTGCGAAAAGAGCTTCAGAAGTCACAGTCCCTTGCGAAAAGTTCTCCAAACTATGCGAAATGGTATTTTGAAGATTCCCAGCATCTGTAAGGGTAATTCAGTAATCTTTGCACGTGCCCCAATGCATTTAAAAACCCAGAGACATTTCAAAAGATTCTGAGCACGAACCAAAGGCATATTCCAACCCATGTGAACACCCGAAGATGAAATCACTTGGCGGGAACTTCTAGAAGCTCTAACAGATTTTTGAATTACATAACAGAATTGATGCTTCTGTCATCTGATTGGCCGAACCCGATCAAGCAGTTCTGATTGGCCAAAACAGATATGGATCCTTGTGCTCAACTCCTATTGGTTGATACAGATCTAACCAATTCTGATTAGTTGATACACATCTGAGCTAGACTTGGGGAAAACTATAAATAGATGAACCATTTGCCCAATTTGGGTATCCAGATTTTGAGTTTCATTTCTATTGCCTCATTTCCATTTCAGATAGCTTGTCTGAAACTTCTATAATAGCCTATCTTTTATTTGTAATTGAGAGCTGTGAGATATCTTTGTACTTCACGTTAGAATTGTATTCAAGACTACAAATCCGAGAGCTGTTTAAGCTATGCTCTGTAATTGTAATGGTGAATTTGAAAAGATTGCTGTGAACCATATGTTCTCAATTGGATTTGTGTTAAGGGTTCCTTGTGATCTCCTTATTTCATTAGATTCCTTTAGATTTACTATTTTTAAAAGCAATTTCCCTTAATTCATTATCCCTGTGAGAATTGGCGTTTGTAACCTAATTTCTCACAGCATTTGTAGTGGTGTTTTTGTTCTGAATCACAGATTCGAATTGAAAACTATTGGATGATCTGTGTCCATTGAAGTGGACAGACCATAGCCATAAGTCCAACTCAATTCCAATCCTTGAGTTGGATTACTTTCTCTTGCATCTGTGCTGGTAGCCAGATGAAGATTGGATAATATCTCATTTGTTTTACATTTATTCTCATTCTGCAATCAAGTACTAAATCGAAGTTAGATATTATTTCTCCATTCTTATTAATTTGCATCAAATCTCCCCAACTCGGATCTGGATCATTTAGTTTTAATTTTTACTTTTATCATTTAGTTAATGTGACAAATTCAACCTCCCATCTTATGTGCTTTGTATATAGGATAAGAGGTCAGATCTGGTAGCTCAGATGCTCAGATCTGAAGGTTTATCTTACATTTTAAATAAATTCCATGTGGACGATCTTTTACTCACTTACATTTAAAACTTGCTACAATTAGCCCTGATTTTGCAGGTTAATTAAGTTCTCTCTATACTGATATTTCTTTATTCTTTTTTGTTTTCTAAATTTAGGACAATTCATCACCTGTAAATCTGTTTGTAAAACGCAAATAAATCATGCACACTTAGACTCAACAACAAGTTTTTTGCGCCGCTGCCGGGGAATTTGTTTTAAATTGATAGACCTAAGTTTTTATTTTGTTTTTTTTATTATTGCATAAGTACTAACTGTTCTATTGTTTAAATATGTGCAGTTATTCCTATACACTTTGAGCGTGGAACCTACTTTGAAAGGAACACTGAAGGTTTGTTGTGCATAATTTGATTCTCTGTTTCTGTGTTGTATGTTTGGTAGGAGGACTCTCAATCCTGATATTGTCCCTCTGAATTTAGAAGTTGAAAGGCTACTAAGAACCAGACAAACATCACAGAATTTTGCTGAGACTGCTACTATGGGTGAAGAACCTAGACTTTTAAGGGATTACTTTGCACCTGGTGCATATAATTCTCCATTTTGCATTCAATTTCCTACTGTTGAAGGAAATTATGAGATCAAATCATCAACTATTCAGATGCTTCCTTCCTTCCATGGTTTGAGTAAGGACGATCCATACAAGCATGTGGATGAAATCTTGTCTCTTTGTACCGCATTCAACATAGCTAGACTGGGTCCAGAGGCAACCAAGCTTAGGCTCTTTTCTTTTTCATTAAAGGACAAAGCTAGAGCATGGCTGTCTATGTTGGCACCAAATAGTATCACTTCTTGGAATGATTTGCAATGTCAATTTTTAGCCAAATACTTCCCTATGTCTAAGACCAGCCAGTTGAGACAAAATATTATTTCCTTTTCACAACACTCAACTGAAACTTTCCATGAAGCATGGGAAAGATTTAAAGAACTTTTAAGGCAATGTCCTCATCATCAAATTCTCCGATGGCATCTTGTTCAAAGCTTCTGTCAAGGAATTGATCAAAAGGGCAAGAATATGGTAGATGCTTCCTGTGGAGGCACCTACTTGCAAAAAATAGTTGAGGAGGTCTGGGACTTATTTGAAGTGATTGGTGAAAATTCAACTCAACAAGAATCTTTTTCAAGAGACATTGAGAATCCTGCTCAGTTGAACAATTAGCAAACCACCAAGGAAAAGATTTATGGGGTGAATGAGTTGGAAAGGAAGATGGATAATTTGACCACTAAGTTTGATAGATTGATGGACTCACTTAAAAATCCAATGGTTCCAAGAGTAGAGGAGGCATGTCTGATATGTCAGTCCCCTACTCATTCACTTGATCAATGTCCAGCTGCACCACAGTTCCCAGATCTAGTGGTGGAGCAAGCTCATGCTGCCCAATCGTATGGACAGATGCAATCGAATGAATATACATGGAGAGGGCACCCCAATTTAAGGTGGAGCCAGGGCAATTATCAAACCCAACAGCAGCAACAACCAAAGAATCAAATACCTTTCAAAACTGCTCAGCCTTACTAGCAGAATTGTTATCTCAAGCAAAATTTTCAGCAGCCCATTCCACAACAACCTGTGCAGCAATCTACTCCAGTTTAAACCCCTTCCAGACCCCCTTCTTTTGAAGACCAAGTACTAAATTCACTCCAGAATTTAGGGTCTTTAACTCAGACTGTAAACTTCCACAGTCAAAGCATAAAGAAGATTGAAGAAACATTGGATCAACTTTCAAATACTTTGGCCAAAAGAGAAGAAGGCAGGTTACCCAGCCAACCTTTGAACAATCCCAAAGGATAGTTCATGGTGGGAGAGGTTTCTGTTTCACATGAAGAAGTAAAAGCTGTCACTACTTTGAGAAGTGGAAGAATTGTAAATAACAATGTGGGTATTGAAAAGGAAGAAGAAAAAATTGAAGAAACTTCTAGAGATATGCAGTAGGAGCAGCATGATGTTAGCGTTGGGGGTGCTGATGTACCTCAGAAAAATAAAAAAAATGAAAAATAGAAAAATCAAAAATATTCTGATGATGATTCTAAAGCTGTAAATGAAGGACTAGTTCCTCATTTACCATTTCCCCATGCCATGAAATCTGCATCCCCTTGTGATAAAGGGAATACAAAAATAGATGAAATGATGGAAACCTTCAAGCAAGTCAAGATAAATCTACCTTTGCTTGATGCAATCAAACAAGTCCCAGCATTTACAAAATTTTTGAAAGATATTTGCACTCACAAAAGACAATCTAGGATACAGTTATCCAAGAAGGTCTTTGTTGTGGAAAGAGTTAAACAGGTTTTGTCCATTACCACACCTCCTAAACTCCAAGATTATGGAATCCCCACAATCCCTTGCATCATTGGGGAACATACCATTGAAAAGGCTTTATTAGATTTGGGTGCTAGTGTCAACCTGCTTCCATATTCTGTATATGAGAAACTAGGTTTGGGAGAATTAAAACCCACTCATGTGGTGTTACAACTAGTAGACAAATCTGAAAGAAAGCCAATTGGGGTGATTGAGGATGTGTTGGTAGGGGTAGATAAGTTTTTCTACCCTGCTGATTTCTAGTATTGGATATGGAACCTACAAAAAAGCAGAACTTCCATTCCTGTCATTTTGGGGAGACCATTCCTGGCTACAGCCAATGCTTGCATTCAATGCAGGTATGGTATTATGGAAGTCTCTTTTGGAAATATGAAGGTAAAGTTAAATGTCTATAATGCAGTTACACAGCCTCAATTCAGTTCTGAGGAATGCTTTCTTGTTGATTTATTGGATGAACTGGTAGAAGAGACTTTACCACAGTTTTTGCAGTGTGAAGATTTAACCACAGATTTTAAAGATGCTTGGACAAATGCTGTGGAAGAAACAGTTTGTACCTCAAAGTCTGAGGAAGTTAATGTTATGCAAGGAACTCATGATCAATCACCAAGGTTCTCTTCATGGAAACCTGCTATTCTTCCCCTTCCACAAACAACTAAGGTACCTTTGTTACCTTCTTTTCTCAGCCCACCTGATGTAGAGCTGAAACAATTGCCAGAAAATTTGAAATATGTGTTTTTAGGAGACCATAAAACATTGCCTGTGATTATTTCTTCCTCCCTCACTGAGGTGCAGGAGGAAGAATTGTTGATTGTATTGAAACAACATAAGAGGGCAATTAGCTGGACTATTACTGATTTGGGAGGAATCAGTCCAGCTATTTGCATGCATAAAATTCATTTGGAAGAAGATGCAAAGCCTTCTAGGGAAATGCAGAGGAGGTTGAATCCTCATATGCAAGAAGTGGTCATGAAAGAGGTTGTTAAGTTGTTTGATGCTGGGGTCATTTACCCCATTTCAGATTCGGCTTGGGTGGCACCTACACAGGTGGTACCTAAGAAATCTGGGATCACTATTGTAACCTCAGATTCTGGTGAGCTTATTTCAACCAGACAAACCACTGGTTGGAGGGTCTGTATTGATTACAGAAAACTAAACACAATGACCAGAAAAGACCATTTCCCTCTTCCATTCATTGATCAAATTTTAGATAAGCTAGCAGGAAAAGCTTATTATTGTTTTCTTGATGGTTATTCTAGTTACAACTAGATTCCTGTATATCCACAAGATCAGGAAAAGACCACATTCACTTGCCCCTTTGGCACTTTTGCCTATAGGAGAATGCCTTTTGGTCTTTGTAATGCTCCTACTACCTTTCAAAGATGCATGTACTCTATTTTCTTTGATATGATTGACCAATTTATGGATATTTTTATGGATGATTTTTTAATATATGGAGACAGTTTTGCCCAGTGTTTACATCATCTCAACTTGGTGTTACAAAGATGTGAAGAAACCAATCTAGTTTTGAGCTGGGAGAAGAGCCATTTCATGGTCACCCAAGGCATTGTCCTTGGCAATGTTGTTTCCCACAAGGGCATTGAGGTGGACAGAGCAAAAATTGATTTAATTGCACATTTGCCACCTCCTAAAACTGTTAAACAAATCAAAAGTTTTCTGGGGCATGCTGGATTTTACAGAAGGTTCATCCCTATGCTGGATTCCAATAGAGAAATCAAACATCCCTAGCTGCATAGGACCTCCAAATGACCTGCAATGAACAAAACAATCCATCAGTAAAAATCTAAAACCTAAAACCTAAACAGTCTAACAACATGAATGACACATACCTGCCCCACATGCATATCCTCTAATAGGCCTCGTGCGATCTGCAGGTCCGAAGACTGGCGACAATGCCCTAATGCCCTCTTCCACACATGCATCTAGAGGAATGTGAAAGTAAACTCCACCGGGACCCGAGGGCATAGGAATGCAAAGTGGTCATACGCCC